>CM021697.1:8702322-8742719 GCA_011074415.1 Stictonetta naevosa | reverse complement strand
CTTCCTTCCTTCCTTCCTTCCTTCCTTCCTTCCTTCCTTCCTTCCTTCCTTCCTTCCTTCCTTCCTTCCTTCCACTTTTTTCCTTTTTCCTAAATGTTTCCCTCTCTCTAATCTGCTATATAATATAATGTACTTCCAATATTTTTATCTTAATTTGTAACCAACATAATATATACATGCATATATACATTTTAAAGTACAGAGACTACCTTGACAGCAGATTAAATGAGATCCATGAACTATGGATGTGATTTTAAAAATGTATGGAATGGGGCACAGATGAGAAGTAACTTTTAACTTTTAAAAGATGAATAAGCAATATTATTTTGATTTGACTTGTCTCTCTTAAAAGACTATTTTCAAAGGTGTTAAACAACCAACTCTTTAGCTACCTTTGAAAAATTGAGATTCAGAGTTGCTTTAGAAATATCAAAGGGTTTAGATAAAACTGAATATAATTTGATATCAACCAATCAAAGAATCTAAAAATTCATTATCACCTTGTCCTGGATTTGCTTAGAAGAACTGTAGAAAGAGCTGCAGAGGTAAGATGACAGAAAGCAAAGCAATAATCAGTGAGGTGTTCAGCCCTAAAGTAACAAGGCAACTTCTTGTCTTCTTCCATGACATGGACTAGACTATGATGGTGGTAGGGAAATTATATAAAGGTAGAAAAAGCTGTTGTGCTGTTGTGCCCTTCTTGGGGAGCCCCTGCAGTAAAATCTTGTACAGTCATACATTTGAATAGATCTGCACAGGATTCAGAACAGTTTCTGTTAAGAATGCCCTTGTAATTAGTTGTTAGTCTTGAAATAATTAGAAGTGAATGTTGTTTCAAAAGTCTTCTTTTGCTTAGTTCCACATTCATGTTTGCTTTGGAAAATCCCAATGTATGGATACTCTCTTATTACAAAGGAGAGTTTAAAGATGTTACTTGCTGAACATAAATAAACACAGAACATCTCAGTATTTATTTTTTGCTTTTATATTTCAACTTTTTTTTTTTTTTTTTTCCTCAGCTGTCAATCTCAGTGGCAGCTGTTAAGGCTACTTATTTTTACTCCTCAAAAATCAAATCAATACTATTTTTAAAACAAACAAACAAACAAACAAACACCTTAGATATATCAGGACTGATGTGATTACATCCTCATTCCATGTCTCCCAAAGAACCTCAGCATGATCTTGGCATGTATCCTGTGGTGTCTCATTCTCTGTCTACCTCAGAGTCACTTTGTTAAATAGACTGCCAGGTTCTCCATACAAGAACACTGTTCTATGTTGCACATAGAACACAAAACACATAGTCACATCTAGTCTTTGTGGAGAGGTTTGATTTCATCTATCTTACAAAACTAGTAAAAAAAAAAAATGGGAGTAATGAACAGAAAAACAACAAAGATGAAATTAATATAACCTCTAAAATGTATAACAAACACTCAGAACATTTTCTTCCCTGAAGTCAATAAATTCTCTCCTTATACTAACCTACTTCTGCTTATGATATTATCTGTTTTGTGCTAGAAAGGTCTCCAAACTATTGCCTTGGCAACCAATAAACATTAATCCATGTGAGATTTTCCTCTTGAAATACTTTCTATATTGGAAATGTTATGTAGGAGGTAAATTTCATTGGAACTGGAAAAGATGTGCTGATGATTTAATTCCACCACCCCACCCCCCTTTCTCTCCCCTCCTGAATTTTGCAACAAAACACAGTCTTGGATATTTCTTTTATGAGAACAAATTTAAATTCACTTTCAGTCTCATGGAATTCACTCTCTTGGGCACACCTGGAGCATGGGTTTATCTGCTCCAGAAGACTTTCAGCACCCCAAGCAGTCTAACAAAAGTTACAGTACAGCTCCCTCAAGGCCCAGAGTAGCTTGTGAAATGTTACTTTATGTTAGCAACCTTAATTTTCAGTTCTCATGGATATTTACAAGTACGGTTTCAAAAGACCAAACCAATGATTACATGAAATACTTAAAACTGACAAGTACCTGTGCAAAAATTGTCCCTTTAACATTAGCAGTTCTGTAGGTTAAAGCACTTTCAAGCTTTCATGGCAAGATCCAGTTCTGCTGACATATCACTTAAAAGATTTTGTCAGAAATCCCAGGCAAGCAAATAATGCCACACTTCTCCCTGTCATGCCAAGTAATGCCAGCTGTTGGGGTTGAGCTCAGACAGAAAAACAGTGTTGTAACATCAGCTATAAACAAAAACTGTTCTCTGGTTTATTGGCCACCAAAATCAATGTGATTCTTACTGAATATAATAGGCTTCAGATTGCACCTCCATAGGGTGATAATAATTTAGAACTATATCTAGAATTTCACATGGGCCAAGGCATTAGCAAGTAGGAAAAAGTTATTTAAATTACTGATCAAAGTCTATTGATGTATTCTCATAAGTTTTGAACAAGTGCCACAGTATAGAAAGTATGGAAGGTAATGGAGGTTGAGGATGACTGTGGTAAAGCCAACACACTAATGCTTCTGTACAACGTACACCTGAAAGTTAAATTATCTAAAGAAGTCTTTATCCATAAGAGCAAACACTTTGGAGTACTTGTCAATGTGAAATAACACATTGCTTATGTCTCTGAAGACATGACGTGAACTATAATGTGTGTTATTTCAAAATAACACAGAGCTTGTCACTTATTATTACTGTAATAATGTGTATTTGAATGAATCAACAATGGCAACGAGTACTTACATCAAGGAAGTGGCAGTTCCAGCAAAGGAGGAACTCTGGTTTTGTATTCCTTATGGAAAATTAAGGAAACCTTTTGTAAATATGGACCATTGTTCCAGACTTACCTTCTGAAGAAAGGTCAAACCCCTCAGAATGAGTAGATGGTTTCCTTAACATTCAAACACAACATGGGATTAACTTTTTAGAAATGGTTTCTCTGCATAGTAACACTCACATATGCATCTATGCCAGAACCTAGGGGACTGCACAGCTAGTTTTGGAAAACAGTCATTCTTCTTGTGTGACACCTGGAAGTCCCCTGATAATCTAGTGTTCCAGTCGACTAGTATAACAAACTACACTTGAAACCACAGATTATATAAATATATCTACATTAAAAGTGAGGCGAATGCACAAAGAGTTTCAGCACCAATCAGACTGAAAATTACACTGCTTCTTCTCAACAGCAATGTGAGACAAAATTGTTTTTTCATATTAAAATGAATAAATGTATCAAACTTGAGTAATTTTGCAGCTTTTATATCTGGAGCACTGCATAACATGAAGATGATATATAAGGAGAAATTTTGAAAACAGAAATAGTAAGCTTCTGAATTTTTAATGTGGGGTAATAATCATTTAAATAATATTTTAACCTTTTTAACTAACAATGTCTTTTTAATTCTAAGAGGAATAAGCTACCAAAAAAATTCACTTATCCATTGCAAAAGCAAGGGACTCAGAAAGGTACCTTTCAAGTGACTAAACCTGGATTTGTGAAATTAGGCTGTATATACTCTTAAGGTATAATTATTCAATCTTTTACATATATGTAGATATGTATATTTAAATCTCTTGTCTATTATTTTTTACTAGATTAAAAGTAAAGCAAGAGTGAGGTAGGTTTTTTTTTTTTGGTTTTTTTTTTTTTTTTTTTTTAGTACTTACGCATTTTTTGAGCCTTGAACTAAATACTTTTGCAATTTATCAGTTGTACTGTTTGTTCTGGAAAGTCCAAATAGAATCTCATTGCGCGGAAACCTAGTCCTTGCCTTCAAAAAACATGCACTACCATTTGAAAATAATAAAAACAAAAAGTGTGTAAAAAGTAATTATAGATTGGAAGCACAGAAATGTTGTCTGAAGTCACACAGAAAGTTTGTGTTAGAACACGGAATTGAAGATCAACTGTTTTAATCCTAAAACTAAATCCTCCTGATATTAATGCCCTTGAAATGGGAAGACAAACACATATCTCAATTTATCTATGATTTTACTCTTTTAAAGAGGAGCAAAAGATCTCTTTTCTAGTATAATCTTGTTTTATCCAATATATCCAAACATCATTTTTTCTTTCTAGGAAGCTAGTATATAATTTTTGCTGCAATTAATGTTGAGGAATATGCTTTGACATTAACACATAGCTGTATGTGGCAAGATGGTTTGGAGCTTCAGTATTCACATAGGAGCTTTATGAAGCACTGCTTTTCTGAGATGACACAGCTTCATAGCAGGAATAAGTAAAAGCTGAGAAAAGCAAGGATTTTTTTTTTATATTATTATTATTATTTTTTTTTGTCTCAGGGGAAATTACAATATTCAAACAGCTTTTTTCAAATTAAGACAAACAGTCAAAATGCTGAACTATTCACAGAGTGACAACTTAGAAAAAAAATAAATCCAAGACTGTATAGCGTTTTCTTTTGATCATTTTGTCTCTGTCTGTTCTGGTTTGTGTGTTCAGCTTTCTTAGGCTCTAACAGGAAAAAACAATGCACAGACACCACAGCCCAGACATAGCCAAGTCATATCCCCATCTGAGAAGTGTGGAAATGTTTCTGAGTGTCCTGTCTTGCATGGCATCTCCTGACACTAATCTATACAAAGGGTAAACATGCTTCGTCCTTGATCTCATCCTGTTGGTTGAGATTCAAGGCTGGCTTATATGTCTTATGCTGTGCTGCTATTATATAACCCTTATGCTGCTTTCTGAGGTTCTGTCACAGAAGATTTTAATGTGAGTTATGGTCCTGTGTAGGAAAGCATGGGGAAGCAAACACCTAAACCTCATGAAATTCTTATAAACCTTGCTGTCACCCTGAACACACACAGTTTAATGTCAGTTGAGTACAAAATCATGTGCCTTAGATCAGCGCAATGATCCAGAGTAATGTTTTCATTTGGATAGAACTGGTGGAAAATTTTGATTAAATGGAAACTTCCTTTTTCATTGACAATTGATTTTGATGGAAAACGCCTGCCTAATCCTTGTAATACATTACCAGACAGTCCCACAAGGCAAATTCTCTTTTTTTTGCATGGCTTAGAGAGAACGGCCATGAGCCAGGATGCTTCAGTACTTTGTCATTGCAGCTCAGCTCTTGTTTGCCAGTTCAAACCTGGGGTGCCAGTTGTGGTGGTGAATGAAGCAGCATGAACTGGTCACTCATTCATTTCACACACACCACAGATCAATTCCTGTATGATAGAGCTTTTCATTTTCCACATATGCTGAACTGCATTTGACCTGGTGGTGAAAGGTTTCATTTACCGTTACAGTTGCTTCAGCTGTGCAGGCTCCAGTCTGTATGCTGATTTATGGATGGATGGATTTGCATATGGCAAACATCCACTAAGCTTTATAAGTTTGCATTTATGCCAGTAAATGTAAAGTCAAGGCTATGATACTAGCATGAGTAATGTTTTTGTTAGAAACAACTTTTTTTTTTTTTTTTTATGTATGTAAGGATAAAATTCCACTCCATTTTGAGTTTAAAACACAAGGAGGCTGCTAAAAAAGAAACAAGCCTCTCTTTATGGTCACCTTGTTTCTTACTGAGTTTTGCTGTTCCTTAGCAAACATCTTTGGGGATTGTCTTGTTCCTGGAGGCAGAACTATGCATAAATCCTGACACTAATGGAGAATTCACCAGGCTGGTCTTGGAGATGGCAATGTAAGAACAGTAATATCCAGCCAGAACAAAAGCCAGTCTAATGTACTGATAACCATCCATGGATGATTAAGGAAAGGGGATGAGCAAAGGAGAATACATTGTTCCTGATAGCTCTTATGTTACAGTTGAAGAAAATCATCCTAGGCTTTTTTTTTTTTTTTTTTTAAATAACATTTTCTCTCTATCTGACCTAACTGACTGCTGCAGAAGGCTACTGTTTAATTAGTTTCAATACCAGCTTTAACAACTTTTACAAATACTGGTCCTGGTTTTCAGAGCACCTATTGCCTTTTTTTTTTTTTTTTTTTCTGTAAGCAATTTGTCACTCTCTCCACAACATATACATGTATCGTTCATTAATGCTTACACTGTCTTGATGAAACATCATGGTAAATATTAATTCATTCATTGTTTCCTGGTATGAGCAAAGGAGAAAAGATCCACCTCCCATCCACATTCTGTAACAGCCTTAGGAATGCAAGATGTTTCATGCTTGAATCATCTACTATGCAATGCAAACATTTATACCCGCTGAAACACAAAACACATCATTCATTATTTTGAAATGTAACTTTGAATTAGACATTTACATTGAGGAACAGCTAAAAATAACTTGCAGCAGGGTGTGGTGTAATTTTGCGCTGTTTATGGATCTGGTCCAAGCATGGTTGTGTAAATATGTTTGTGTACATTATGTAGGTAAATGCATACATGCACCTAAGGATACTTTCAGAATTCAGAGACTTTGGGAAGTTTATTCTCCCAGCTCAGCTCCACAAAGGGAGAGGCTGAGCTCAGCCATGTACCAAAACCCTATTGTAGTTGGATGGGAGAGATGAGCGTAGTTGGTTGGGAGAGAACTTCTCACCTCAGTTAGGCGTTGCAGGGGAAGGAATTTCCCATGTTGCATTTATACCCCATGTACCCTGCTGCTGTCTGACAATTTTACATAGATGTCTGAGGCCTGTATGTCCTTTAGTCAACATGTGAACAAGCTCAGAGTCTTTGTTACAGTAAGTGACCTTCTTGACATATATGAATCTTTTGTGTCTATGTTACTATATAATGTATTTTCTACCAGTTAATATAATCCTTGACCAGCACTAGAGAAGTGTTAGGATGCCTCAGTTCCAAGGCATTATATATCTATTTACTAATGAGTTACTTTTTGTGTTTTTTGATAGTTAATGCAGTTCAAGTAACTACTGCGATTAATTCAACTGATGTCCCCTTCCAGCCTAGTGAAGGACTTCACAGTCAACTGCACTGGAGATGAGTAAAGGAAATGTCTTTCTTATTGGATTTTATGCCACAAATTGTTTCTGCTCCCATTTTTAATAGAAAACATTATGTTTCCTTCTTTAAACAAATACCTATCATAAAACTTGAAAAATGTTATTGCCCCCCACCATCCTCTACTGCATTTGAGACTTTCTGCATTTTCTTAACATGTGACAGACTACAATAAATTTTAGGATAATGGAGTGTCTCCATGAGTGGCTACATCTGAGTAGCTTCAATTTGAGATTACTCTTGCTGTTTTGTGAGGAGCACTGAGAGACCACTGAAAAGATGTCTGGAGTGAGGGAGCACATTGGCCCTGTGCTAGCTGTCTCACTTTGTCGGGCGGATGTTTGTAAAGGAGAAGGGATTCCTCACCCATCTGCTAGTGTTAGCAGTTATTTGGAGTGGCAGGAAAGCAGCTCTGGAGTCTCCTGCTGTGGGGAGAGCTCCTGGACCCTCTCAGATGAGCTCATGTGAGAGGCAGGCAGTAGCCTGAAGCTATAGCTATACTGAGTAAGTAATACTCCAGCAAAGGACAAAAGTTTCAATGATGTTGTGCCCTTTTTGGATAAATATGGGAAGGGTTATTGAAACAGAACAATTTCATTATGGAGACTCTGTTCCAAGATTGGAATATTACTAACTTATCTAAAGTTACTGTGCTAAAATCAGTGGAACTGCTTCAAGGCTGATTTGTGTTCAAAGTGTGTTCTATGTTATGCACACAGATGAACTTTTACATAGAAGGTTTTAACAGAAAGACCTGTTAGCAGAGAAAATGGGAAATAAAATATGATATATTTATTTCTTTGCTCGAAAACTCAGTTTAAACTTGTTTTGGCATTAAAAAAAAAAAAAAAAAAAAAAAATGAACAATTTGGTGTTGATACACATCCCAAAAAAGGACTCGCAGGCTGAGCTACTGGACATCAGGATGCACTGAAACACAGCTCTTCTTGTAGTATTTTAGAGCATGATGGAGCCATGGGATAAGTGGGATCAAGAGAGATTGTTACTGGATGAAACTGTTTAATTTGGAAACAGGACAGTATTTTGAATATTTTTTTCCTCATTTCTTTCCATTAATTGAGCAAAGCTCAAGTGTTTCTAACAACACTTTTTTTATATTTTTTTCTTTTTTTCTTTTTGTATTATTATTTCACAAGTGGAGAAGAACATATAATCTCCCAAAAGGGCACTTCACACCACAAGTGCCATGTCCATTGAAATCAGTGAGACTACTCATATGAGTAGGAGTTTGTAAAATCAGTCCTTTTTTGTTGTTGTTTTTAATCTCCTGGTAAATACCGAGACAAATCACATTTCATTACAGGAATATTAGCACGATTGAGCAAATCCCAGAGCCTTTGAATAATTGTCCTTTACAAATTCAGTGAATGAAAATGTGTTTAACTTTGTCTCTGTGAGTCCTTTTCAGCATAATTTAACCAGATCAAATTAGCGCACAGAAGCTATTTGAGAAAGAAAATGTGTGCTATAAATTATTACAGGGGTGACATGAGCTATTTACTAAATTATGGAGCTTGAATGAAATACATCACGGTATTTTAAGGTAAGTAGATAGAAACTACAAAATAATATCACGGAAAATGATTACTACTTAGTAAACTACAACAGGCCCATGTTATCTCATGATTAACGGGTAGGTACATAATTCACACCACCTTTCAAGGTGAACTTTGGAAACATTTTCTAGTCCTTGCGCCTGCCTAATCACAGTTTTTGGAGTTGTTTCAGGCATGAATGGCTTAGTAAATCTTTCTCTCTCCATATATACACTTGCCAATTCTATCTAAGCAGTCACAAAGTACAATAAAACATGTAGAAAACTGTCTGGCTCAGAGCCTATTAGGGTTTTTATTTTACTCCGTGTTCCTCATTTTTCTACTGTTTACTTTCACTTTTTTAGCCTTTTTGGATGCACGAAGAACTGTATCTTTTGAAGGACACATCTAGTTTTAAACTAAAACATCCACCCATTCTTCCTAGTTAAGCATGAAGTGCAACAGTAGAGAATAGTGAAATGTTGAGCAGTTTGTAAGCAAGATTCAAGTAATGATTATTTTGAGTGCCTCCTGGATCTGATACTGACTGGCATAATTCAGAATAATAATACTTGAATCCTTCATGTTTCTTCCACTCCAATGACACTTGTATGCCAGATTTTCAGTGAAGGTCTACACCTGCTTACCCCTTAGATTTTTATTTTTTTTTTTCTCCCCTGTGAAGGAAGAAAGGGTGGCATATATATATAATATATATATATATCATATATTTTTTTTATATATATATTAAAAGAAGCAGAAAATGCATAGTTGTGGGAGATCTGATATTGCTTTTTAAGATTCATTTTTCCCCAAGTGGTCATCATTGCAGCAAATCTATTTAAGGCATGGGAGTTTCCATACCTGTGAATAGGTTAAAGCTTTATGGTGTTGCTTTTCACAGCACTTTGAAATGCAATGATCTTTGCCAGGAGCTTGCTGCAGAATTATTTACATATCTCTCTTCCTACCTCAGCTGACCATTCACAAGCAAATAGGAGCTTTGACAGCTTCTCCACACATTTATGAAGCCCAGTGATCTGTCATTTTTCAGCTCATTATGAAAAATATGACAATGCCGTAGAATAAAGCCCTGCCAGACTCTAGATTAGTTTCTTACTCTGCAGTACTGAATATGAGAAAAAAAAAAAAAAAAAAAAAAAAAAAAAGCACAATTAATGCATTTTGATCACAATATAAGCATCAGTTTCTTAGGATTGGGCTGGGGGAGTGTAGTGCTTTTTACACTAGGTTCAATTCACTGCATGGTGGACATACCAACATGACATCTAGGGAGGAAAGTGAACAGCAGATACTTAACCTGGCCCTGCCTGTTAAACTCCGTGGTTTGTTTTTTGTTTGTTTGTTTGTTTTGTTTTGTTTTTCTTGACTAGTACTAATGAGCACTTGCCCACAGTATAGACTCACTCAAAAATAGTCTCAAAACAGTTAATCTCTGCACACAACGGGTTCACTGTCTGCCTCTGCACATGCAAGCAATTCTCTCTTAAACCCTGATGTCCAAAAAACCTAACTAGATTGCCTTGCTCAGGACAATATTGTCCTTTGATGGTGATTATCAAAAAAACATTGCTATTCTACCCACTCACTAGTTGTTATTTTCAAAGAACATTTTTT
Organism: Stictonetta naevosa; assembly: GCA_011074415.1. Classification (NCBI taxonomy): domain Eukaryota; kingdom Metazoa; phylum Chordata; class Aves; order Anseriformes; family Anatidae; genus Stictonetta; species Stictonetta naevosa. The sequence continues at coordinate 8,732,575 of CM021697.1, read as the reverse complement.
TTAATACCTGACGTCTCCTTTTATGGTGTGGTTCCAGTGTCTTAGAACCGGAAACAAGTAAGTTTCCTAGCCTAAAAATCTGTATTTCACCTCCCTTCATATAATTTACATACATTGATCACTTCCATATGTCTGGCATAAGGTAAAATTGTTTGCATGCATAATAATGGTGGTGAACCTACAGCAAAACAAAATTCAGTGTTTGTCATATTTGTACATGCTGATAGAAAAAGTTTTTAAGAGAATGACAGTTATGAGAACTGGGTTTTAAAAAGCTGTTTGTAGTTTCAGCTATAGAAATTGTGTTCAAAAACTAGAAGGTACATTGTTCACACTTGTCCTCACTCCCTTTCGTACAATGTCAATTAACAGTATCAATGCTCTAATTCCCTTCTCTTTTGCACCACTGCAGACACAGTCATTTAATGAAGTTATATATGATTTACATGAAGATAAAATTGCTGATAGCTTAAATTTTCTAATGTAGAATAATAGTACACAGTAGATTTGATACTTTGAAAGCAAATGAAAAAAAATGTTTGCTTGTTTTGTTTTGTTTTTTACTTCAGTAAACTGTTTTTTTTTTAATTTATTTTTTGTTTTTTTATTGGTCTCTGGTGATCTGTTTGCCAGCTTCAGGAATTAAGCTTAGCTTTTCTAGTACCAGCAAAACCATCACAAAAAATAAAAAATAAAAAAATGGTATGAAGTGGTTCAGTAAGATGCCTTAATCTAAAAAGTCAAGCCACAGACTTTTGACTAATCAGGATCATACAAATAAATTCATTTGTTCTGCATTTCTTAATTAATAACATGAAAATTAGTATTTTATTGTGAAAAAAAAAATCTTATTCAAAGCAAGAATTAACTAATGTAAGTGCATGAAAAAAAGTACAAAAGCAAAGCATAAAAATCATTGAATTAATTCACTAAAGGTAATATTTACTTACATGTTGTATATCAGGTATGTGGAATATATGAAAGACCAGTTTTATTTTCACACAGGCCAGGATGATAGGAGGAACAGGTGATTTCATATTTATTCCAGGAATTTTACAGAGATGCAGAATTCTCCTTCTGAATTTATTATAGAAGTTAAACATCATTATTAGGTTTGAACTGTTAAGTGACAGTTTTCCACTGACTGAGTCACAAATGACATGCAATTATAAGTGACTGAGCGGATTACTGAGTGTTTCCCCAGGTGGCAGAGAAAGGCTGCCCTCCTCCTGGAGAAAGTTGGAAAACATTTTGTGTATGGAAAGACAGAAAAAAAAGGCTGTGTATAGGAAGACATAGAGGTTTAGTATCCAGAATCTCTTGGGAAGGAAAGCCCATAAACATGTAGGAGCAGAGGAGTATTAAACAAGGGTGGCCTGGTAAAATATGTTCAGACTAATTGGGAAAGGGAGGAAGTGTTTGAAGTAAGGTTTTTATTTTTGTCTGATAAGTGAACACACACACACACACAGAGCTTTATCTTACTCTTTGTTTTTAAATTTGATTATCTGTTAAGGATACAAAAAAAGGAGAAGCCTAGCTTAAACCAGGCCTGGGGCTTGCAAGCTCTCACATATCTTCAGTAGACAGTACTGCAAAGACTAAACACAAAAGCTCCTACCCTTCAGATAGTGCCATCTGTAATCACCTTCACAGTGTATTTAGCGTGAAATAGAGGTGGAGACTCCAAAAAAACATTGTGAAATGTTCTTGTACCCAACCTTCTGGAATACCCAAATCACATAGATGGGCTTTGCGGATAATAGGCATGTGTTTCATGTCACACACATACACAGCTGTGAATATATATATATTTTTAATCAGTTTAAAGTACCTGTAAGGACTTTGTATGTTGATCAAAACTAAGTTCTGACTGAACTTTGAATATACACATTAATGAGATTATTCTGAGAATTGATACAGCTCTGAATAAGCATGTCAAGTCTCTGACCTCAAGCAATTCCTCAAGAGATCACTTAATACCACTTTATAGATAAAGAAACTGACACAGAAGAGCCAAATAATTAATAAGATTTCACATTTATGGTGTTTTCTTTGATTCCTATTACAGTACAGATTTTCTGTGTACCTTCATAGATGATGCTGAGCTTCTGTTAACCTCTAGCTTCCACTTGTTGGTGAGAATATCAAAGCTTTCCTAATTTGTGTGACTGTTGTCCAGTAACAGTGTGAGTTGCAATGGGTTTTAGAAGAATGGTGAAAGACACAAAATTGAAAAGGGATGTCAAAAAAGTAAGTAGAATACTCACTCAGTAAGCTACAGTTCCCTGGATATAGTAAAAAAAAAAAAAAAAAAAAAAAAAGAGGGAAAATCAAATCAATAAAAAAATGAACAGTTAGAATGATAAACTTACTTAATTTTATTTTGTATACTTTTATTTATTTCAGACTTCAGAGAAAAACAAAATTTCCAACATATATTTTTATTTTTATTTTCATAATATTTTTTACAAAAGTTATGAAGAATTGCCTTTCAAATTTAACAAATCCCTAAATCCTTTCTCATGAGATGAAATTTTGCTTGCCTATTTCTTCAAGTATTATGACTAGAGCACAGTAGTAAGACTGAGGATACATATTTTGAACTGCAATATGGGGGAGAGTTACTAAACTGATAACTGCACAGCCAACATTCTGCAAATACTGCCCTGCTGATGTTTAGGATATTTCAGATAAGTGCCATCAAGGGCTCTTTGAAAATGTTATCATGTCTTCCTGTACATCTGAATTTACATTTGCTCTTGGTGAATGGACTCTGACACATACTGGAAGAGCAGCAATTAAGAAATAAAGCAATTTCCTGACTATGCAATTTGCAGGTACCTCAGGAATCCATTCATATTGTTGTTTGCAAGGCTGTCAGAGCAGGAAGTCTTGATACAGCTATTCATTTGTGGTAGTAGGGGCCGGGGGGGGGGGGGGGGGGGGGGGGGTTGGACACGGGCATATGGGAAAAAAGTACCCTGGAAGGTAAAGTTTTCTTTCTGAGATCCAGAAATCTTTTCTGATGTCCCTCCCATCACTTGAAAGGAACTGACATTTGTCACGTGGGTCTAGCAGAGCACAGAACTTGTACAGTACCTTGCATGATGGGGATGAGATCAAGTTGAACTACAGGTATTACAGAACAACACTCATCATTGCAGATATGACCATTGTGTTTGGAGAAAACGAGCTCCACCAGAGACGTTTCAGACTATATGTTCATGCAAAAGTAATAAAGTCGGAAACACTGGGAAATCCATGAATTAAATAAACATAATATTATCATCTTCACTTCATGTTAAGAGATTTCAATCTGTTCCTTGCCAGGTGTGGGATCTGTGCAAAGGATAGCTCTAGCCATTCCAGTGTCAGCTGCTGCTGAAAGCTGTAGCCTGCACTCTATGCAGCTCTTTTGGATGCTTGTGAGCTGTATTTATCGTCTGTTGCCTCTAGAAAAAGCCACCAACCCCTCCCCCTTGAAAGGCAGCTTTAAATCCTTTAAATTATCTCACAGAGCTTTTTTTGTGTCCTTTTCTCACACAAGGCTGGAATTTCAAAAGGAGCCAAGAGGGGCTGTCAGAACCAACATGAGCTTTATACTTCATTAGAGTGGAGAGTAAAGGAGATTTTTCTTTTTCCTTCTTCCACAGGTTACATGAAAGCAAATAACTACTTCATTCCTTGGATTGTTCACCACAAGATCCAACTTTGCACAAAAATGTTTATGAGACAAGAATTTTATTTGACTGCTCACTTCTAAAGTTCCTGCAACATTCAGCTGGAGAGATAAGCAGGAAGCCAAACAAATGTCAAACAATTTTAAAACATTAGAAGAATGGCAAAAACTTCTGACTTTGCCATGTTTGGCTATCAAACAAGAAAAGATGAAAACTAGATGTGACACAAAATAGACTAGTGCTCACACATTGCAGATTGCTGTAGAACTGCCTAGATGAAGGGGAATCTGTAATCACCAAGGTGAGAAAAGAATCCCCCAGAGTGTAAGTCAACTATTTAGAATTTTTAAAAATGAGCCTAAATTAGGCTCTGTCACTAATGATATAGGTCAGCTTAAAAATGGGAGACTGAGGGTCCAGACACCTGTCCTTTCAGTTGTACATATGCATATATATATTTATGTACAAACCAACTTATACAAAATTGTGTCTTGAAAACAGTTTATAATTAAAAGTAGAAACCTTCAGAAAGTAACAGAGCTGGTCAGGGGACAGCATATTGAAAGCTCTGAATGATTAAGCTATTAAATCAGTAAAGCTCTTCAGCCCCAGACAGTTACTTCCAGCATGTGTCATTGGGTTTGGAATGAGCTTATGAAGGAGGAGAGACATGGGAAATGTGAGATGTAAGTTAGGGAATTGTTTTAAGAATAATGCAAAATTTAGCAGTACTGTATTTTTCTTGCTGTGATTGAAAGTTTTGTGGAAATTTAGATAGAGTCAGGCAATCTCCAGATCACAACACTGAGGGCATACATAGGTTTTAGCAGTTGGATTTTTATACAAATTTAAATGCTCATTTAGACAGATTCTTAAATTAGGTAGTTTTGAGATTGGGACACAGCCTAAATTCTTCTGTAGAAGAATTCTGTTTAATTGGCACCTTCTTTTGATATCTTCACAGAAAGAAAGAATCTAAATGAATGAACAAGGAGCTTAATTCCTTTTCCAGTCACTGAAGAGAGATGAGTGTCCTTAAAGTCTCATTCAGCCTGCCTAACCCAAGATTAGCTCTCTGGAGGTACCCCTCTCCTCCCATTGACAGTAACAAGAGCCTAACATGACTGACATAGTCAGTCAAAAATAAAGAGAAAGACACCACAGAGAACCTCCTACTGCGCAGGAGAAAGGCTACAGCACTCTTAAGATTTTTGATGCTCTCAACAGCTGTGGCCATCCTTTTCTCTTGTACATTGGGGCACTGTCCCACTTAAAAAAAAATAGGAAAAGTAAATATACTATCCACACAGTTATTCTCACCATTCACAGCTGTTACTGCAAGAGAGCAGCTAACCTATATGAAGGCTTTATGTGGGAGGACCATGAACTTGCAGACATTCCTGAAGGGAGCTTTAATCCTGCAAGGGAAGGAATTTGCTGAATCGCCCACCAGACCCAGCACAACACCAGCAGCAAATTTTGCATGTAACTTTAATTAACAAGTGCACTAGGACAAGCTACAGAACTTATATTTAAAATTTGCCAGGGTCCACCCCACACATTTGCTTAAAAAATAAGTGTGTGGGAGCCTGAAGACAATTTTATCCTTTTTAGTTTTCAAACAACTGGAAAATATCACAATCATTGACACCACTTAGAAGGACTTGTTTCCTTCTCAGTCACTTAGGCAATCCCCAGGTAAAGATCTGATTTTCTTTCAGATCTAGGGTCAAACCAGGCTCCAGGTGATGTAGAAAATGTTCAAAACATTGAAGTAACTTTGTATTACTCGTGCTTCCATTGCAGTCTCTCAGGTGTGCATGTAAGAGAAAAAGCCTGTGGCCCAGAAGTAAATAAAATGATGTCTCCCTAATAGCAGCTGTGGGCATTAAAACTCATATGCTGAATCAGTGATTAGTCAAACCAAAACCATATTAGAAGGATCAGAGTACAACAATACATTAAATAAAACCTGAAAAACACTTCCAAGCAAAAAGAAAGAATTGAAAATACAAATCATTTAGTGGTTTCTTCTCGGAAGGAGCTCAAGGTTAATGCCTTTTGTACACACAGATGCACATGCGGGAGAGATTATCATATATAATCCATTTACATTGTAGCAACCTGCAAAGACTGGGTTTCTTATTTTAAATATTGTTTTGCCAAATCGTTATGGAATAAATGCACATCTAAATAAGCCCTGAGCAAATAGATAGGTACTTCAGTCCTGATCTAAAAGACTTCAAGCACAGAAGCAGATTTTAAGGCAGACTTCACTTACAGTAGATCCACTGAGGTCAGTGAAATTGTAAATGGTTGAATTGTTTTCTAGGTGAGAGTTTTAAAGAAGCTGTCATAAAACTGCAAAGGTAAGAGCTGCACACCTTGTACAGAGCTAAAGAGCTGTGTTTCCTTTTCTGTCAATACAGCACCTTCCATGAATAAGTCAGTCATTTGTAATCCATACAGCACAAATAATTACAGAGAACTTCTGCTTCTCAGAAAAGAGAAGTAATTCAGAATGCTCTGTAATTCAGAAACCACTTTTTTCCACTGGAATTAAATGGGAAAGTTGGAAGCACAAAATGAAAATGTTGTGCTAGGTTTTCACCCTCCTTTTTCCAATTACTCTACAGGTCTCAGGCCCTAATTAGCAAGATGAAAAATTCCCTATATAAGCAAGATCTGAGCTTAAGCGTTTTCTTTATCAGCATGTAGGACATGACAGAGGCAAGTGGGATGCATTTGGGTTGTCCTATGGTCTCTTCTAACAGTCCTCAGGTCTTGTGAAGACCCCACTCAACCAACATTAGGAAGAGCAACACGCAGAGCTTCTCTGAAATTCTCAACTTTTATGGGAAAAAAAAAAAAAAAAAAAAGCTGAAGAATCCTGAAGAATCTGTGGCTACATCTGATGTCTTCATTGCCTCCAGAATGCACTGAGCTGATGGCAAGGACAGAGAGCAGCAGAGCGTGCAGAAACACCGTGCAGAAGTGCTGGAAGCTAAGGAATGTGACAATCCTGCACCTCTCAACAGTCAATGTCACCTGTTTGCCTTGCTTCCCAGTCTTATTCCAGAATCTAGACAGCCCTTCATCTCTTTTTAAACATGTTAGAGAGGTTTTTCCCTCAGAGTCTAAGCAAAAGGCTTTTTAAGCAGGTACCTTGTAACCTGAGACAAATTCTAATGGTGGTCCCAGTTCATGAGAGACAGCCTGTATTGCTGAGATTTCTCTCCCTTTCCTTCTCCCAGCCTGGCCTGCTTTCCCAATATTTGTGGAGTTATTGAATTGTGAGTTATAGAGTTTGATTGAAAGGAAAAACCACAATCAAAACTGCCAGCAGGTCATCAGCTACAACCCGACTAGGTCAACAAACTACAAACTGAGTATCATATGTACACTAACATACATACAGGTAATTCAGTGCAGTGTCATTTCTCCGTCATCACAGCATGCTGGACTGATTGAATCAGACAGAAGCTTTGTCATTGCTCTCACTAGGGCAGGATTTCATCCATATAAAAATCCATCACATGAAATTGTAAATCAACTGCACATCAAGGACAGACTAGTTCTCACTGTCATTCCAACTTTAAACAAAACACTTATTTTTAATATGGTTTGAACTGGAGCCAGGGAGTAATAGAGCTAAATCTGTGTGCAATGCTTTTCCACTTACTTGTTCTCAAGTAATATGTATCCAATTGAGCAACAATAACAAAGAAGAACCACACATGTACTCTTACAAAACATACTTACAGCATTTAGTAATTTTCAATAGAGAAATAGGATGCAACAGATGGATTTGAGAAAGTTGGGTTCACAAGATTTACTCAAGTGGAGACAAAAAAGGGGGTTGCCTTAGGAAAACTCTATAAAACAAGGAATTGTTAATGGAAACTCACTCTTTCTTTGGGCTTATATGTTTATATTTAAAGGTTAGTGTTGCTAGTTTTGTTTTTGTTTGTGACGTTACTCCTCCATACAGAGGACAGCAAAAGAAAATAGGAAACAATAGATGATACAAAAAATCCATCTGGAGTTAAGGCTATATTTATTGTTTTAAACTTTGCACACTCAACTTGATCACCATCTTTCTGAGAACTCTGTGCGTAATAGGTTTCCTGAACAGAATCTGTGACCTGGTGACACAATGTAGAGACTTACAGCTGACACCGACAGTCAAGCCAGTAAGATTTAAAAAATAAAAGTAAAAATAATTAAAATCTTTAAGAAAATATTATTCTAATTTGGACATATCAAAAATGGCATTTCTTGTTATTTTATAATAAAGACACAAAATCTTTGAAGGACATGAAAAGAGGAGCTCAGACATTGGCTGAGCTTTCAGTTTTAAAGCTTTTTTTTTTTTTTTTTTTTTTAAACCATGATGAGGCTATGATCCAGAACTTATTGTCATCAATAAATTTTGGATCAGAAGAATTAATCATATTAGTTCTCTTTGACTGAAATAAGGAGACAGATATCACCTGTGTAAAACCTTTCCAATCTGTGCTCTAAAAGGAATACGCCTGGAAACTTTGAAATGCACAAAGCAAAAGCCCCGATGCTACCGAACAGGAGTTTCACCACAGATCTCATCTGGACAAGGATTTCCCTGATGAGCTCCTCAAATTTCCTTCCTTTAATACGTCACCAAAATCAAGTAATATAAAGCAAATAACCAGAGCTCTGTTTTGCAATAAACAGAAAGAACCTTTTCAGACCACAGATGAGGCCTTAATATATGTATTTATACACTTTCCCTTCCTCTTCCTATCCACAATGTACCCTGTAGGATGCTTCTAATCTGCTGCAAGACTGAGTGATGTGAAGTTAACAGGAAGAGAAAATGAGAGTTCACCAAAACTTTTGTCCAGCAACCTGGGAAATGGCAGAGCTAATACTGGACCTTTGAAAACAAGTGACCATAGGAAATCAAGGTTGGCAGGGCTTTAACCCTTCATGACTCATTTCGCTAACTTTTAAAGCAAAGCCTGAGATTTTTAACCATGTTTGACATCTAATTAGTCAAGAAAAAACAAGAAGTTAAAATACATCCTTGCTTTTCTTTTGAAATAAAGCACTGACAATTATCTCCAAGGTATTTTTTTAAGCAAAAAGACAAGCATGCATGTTAAAACAAAGCACAATGACAGCCACTGAAAAGAGAAGTCACTTGGGTCAGTCTTTTTACCTCACATATTCTTTTCAATATTATGAGTTTGTTATACCACAGCTCTTTATGGAGAGGCAGAACAGGTAAGTAACTGGGTAGCATCTTCTAATTGTAAACAGTTTGACTAGAGATGAATCATGTAGTATCACATAATCATACAGCAGTGAGGTATATCCTGGGAGATGCGTATTAGCATGTAAGGTAATTCAGTCAGTGCCTAAAAGACACATTTTCAATACCTATACCTCTTATGGCTGTTTCTACTCAAACTGTTAACATTTATCTGTGCACAATGCTGGAAGGAAAATTTGTCTTGAAAAGCACCAGTTGATAAGGCCTAGTTTTCCCAGACTAGTAATGACATCCCCATACTTAGGGATCAATGTAGCAGCACATGCAGCATGTTCCTCTTGACCTGGCCAACCATTTACACTGGTACTTAACCTTAAGCACGTGAGGAGTCTGATTTGATTTTTAGGGTTACACACTTCTAAAGTAAAATTTATGATTAAGTACACATACAAATCAAACGACAGAGTGTGAATTCCTGTAAGTCTTCAGACTTCAACTTGCTTTAAGTACGCATTTACTTTCTTTGCTGGATAGGAAGCAGGGTTGCTCAGCATTTGAACTCATTATCTTTTTACAACAACCTATCAGTCATAAAAATAGTGTCAATGCTCCCTTTTGTTTCTTGTTTTGTACACACAGGACTGACTATATATTAAAGTTTTGTGTCTGATACATTTAAAAAATGAAAATTAGATCCTTTCTCCCAGAAACAGCTGAGCTGGAAAACAACCAATAAGCAGAGTAGCAAAATGTTGCTAAACTGCATATGGATACAGTAGCATCCGAGAAAAAAAATAAATAAATAAATAAATAAATAAATAGTGTCAGGCAGATTTGGCCATCCTTTGAAATTAGTTTCTGTGAGATTAGCCAGTATAAGGGGTAGCAGACTTGAGCCATCAATAAACTTTAAAAGGTGAAAAATAATAAACAATAATTAATTAACCATTAAACCCCTTTACAGGATATTTTTTATAGGATTTATGCTTCTATATACTAATCTAAGTTTCAGTATGACTGTGAAAGTTTGGAAGCTATTAAGAGGTTTTTAATGATTTTTGACATGATATGTAGTTATGGTAGAAGCTTTCTTCAGACTACATTATTCAAAATAATCTTTTTTTTTTTTTTTTTTGGTAGAATAGAAATGGCTTTTCTTATGAAAATCAAATGAACACGTTCTGAAACCCTTAAACTGTTCTTTTCATATAAATCTTCCCAAGTATGAACACACAAAAAATGTGCATATGTGTTCCTTAATAAAATCCCACAAGTATTTTTTTTTCATACAATGCATCCAAGTTTTGCAGGTGTTTATTTTTTATTTTTTAATCTGAAGTGTGAAAATGACATCTGCCTTGTCTCAGAGAGGACTTTTCTGTTTCATTTGCAGCATATGAAAGATGAAAAAAAAAATAGAAAATTTATTTCTACTGGCAAGAGATGTATTGACACTATACTGTAAACTGAGATTGACATCTATGACCAGGCATGCACACACACGTTCTCTTTTTTTCCACTCTAGAAATGGTGTGTTACTTTTCCTCCCTTCCTTCAGAATCATAGTAGCTGCTCCTTCTCCCAGCCTTCAATAATCTAAGAATTAAGAGACGGGAGGTCTTCAGAGAGAAACATGTCCACACACACACACACACACACACACACAAACACATCCTTTTTAGTAATAGTACTCTACAGCTCCTACATTTTAAACTTCTTTGCCAGTTACATATTCTCCAGATTTCGTGAATTCTTCTGGAAATGTATGTATATAGGATGTATGCTGATAAAGAAAAGTAGTCTGCCTACTTCAGAGTCCTTCTTTAATACAGGCAATATTATACAAAAGTTAATTACTGACAATTGCAGTGTGAGTGGCATTACACAATTTCCAACGTAAACGTAATCTCAGAGTTCTTTCTTCAGTTACACCTTCCTTGTTATCTTTAATGACATGCATCGGACTATACTGAAAACAACCTCAGCTCAAATAAATTGCACTGCATTAAACATCCATAGGCGGTATTTTCTAGTGCATAACAGTCCTTTCCTCCTTTTCTGGACTGATCTGTTTCTTTCAGTTTATAGTTTCTTGGCAAACCCACCATCTACTGCTTATGTTAGGCATCTGATTGTCAGATTTGTACAAACTGAATATTCATGACTTGAAAATTAACCACTTCATGCCTAAATAAAAGAAAATATAAATCTTCATCTATTCCACGCTGTTTGAAAGAGATCCGGTACCGTGGCAGCACTACATGCCCAGAACGGGGGGGATTAGCTGCGTGTCCAAACACGTCTCATCGTTTTAAAGAGTAAAGTCCGATGAAATAGCACAAGACTGGCAAGACTATTCCACGGATCAGAACGATCCCGAGCCCTTGTCTGCAAATGCAACTACCTCTTCTTTGTCTGTGTTTAAACTGTGTGGTACCGATCGTAGCACAGAGTGGCTTTTTAAAGTATTTTTCTCAGAAATTTCTCCTCATGCCACTTTCCCCTTCGGAAGATAAGGAAGACCCGGGAGGAAGGGGGGGGACGGGGGGGACGGGGGGGGGGACGAGGGGCGAGGAGGAGAGGTTTTGAGGAAAACGGAGAATAAGAGAGAACAACAGGCTTACCTTTATAGGATAATTTGAGCCTCGGCACGTTATTCTTCACATGCTGGCAGTTCACTCTTCCTGCTAGTAATACTCCCAAGGAAAGCAAGGCAATCCCCCTGAGCCAGCCCATGCTGCGGCAGCCACTGGAGGGTCCCTGCGAGCCGGAGCCGCGGCTCTCCCCGTCCTGCCGGGCTCCGCCGGGGAACTTCAGGCAACCTGGGGAGCGGAGGTAACAGGTGATGGGGGTGGGCTCCGCGCCCCGCCGCGCCCCGCCGCGCCCCGCCGCCAGCAACCCCGGCCTCCCTCCTTCTATTCCTCCTCCTCCTCCTCCTCCTCCTCCTCCTCCTCCTCCTCTTCCTCCTCTCCTCCGCCGCCTCCGGGGCAACTTCAAGCCCCTCTCAAGCACACGCCGCGGGCCGGAAAAAGAGGCAGCCCCCGGGAGCGAGTGGCGGCAGGGCGGGGGGGGCGGCATGATGCGGGAGGCGGCGGCGGGCGGTGCGGTTCGGGGGCAGGGGCCGGGGCCGGGCCGGGGCCGCGGCGGTGCTGGCGGGCGCCCCTCTCCCCGCACGGCGGGCGGGTCCCCGCGCACATGGAGGGAGGCACCGGGGAGGGGGGGACGGACACCGGCTCTCCCCGAGCTGGGAGCAGCTGACAATGGGAGAACAGGAAAGCTCGACAGCCCCCCCCCCCCCCCCCCTCCCTGCTGTCACACCACACATGCAAAGGGGGAAAAAAAAAAGAAAAAAAAAAGAAAAAAACCAAACCAAACCAAACCAAAACAACAACAAAAAAAAACCATCGCGGCTGATATTAGAAGAGGGAGCAGAATCCTCCACCGAGCTTGGGAAAGGCACGGAGCTGTAAATTTCACGAGCTATTTCATGCCCTTGTCCAGGGGGTTGTGTTCCTTTTATTATTACTATTATCATCATCAACATCATTACTATTATTATCATCATCATCATCATTATTATTACTATTGCTGTTATTACTATTTCATTTTACAGCTCCAATTAAAAGATGTCCGTCCTCCGCCCCCCGGCCCCCCCCCCCCCCCTTTAAAAACACAAGCCACAGTGTTGCTACCAGCACAAATAACACCTCCTTCCCATAACATAATCCTCTTCGTGTTGCTCCCAGTTGAAAACAAGTAACAAAGTCTTCCATCAGCATAACTTTACCGCTGAAGCTTTTAAAGCCTTGTTAGGGAAGGTTGTAGTAACCCTCCCGCCCTCCCCACCTCCTGCACTACTCCAATTCAGCAAAAGAAATTCCTGGTAAAGCCTACTTCAACAATCAGTTCAAGACACGTACAGCTCTAGAGGGGCTTATAAATTACACTGGAGGATTCTCTGAAGCATTCTTATAAGTTAAAAACATTCCAAACCTTCCAATTTCTAGCACTCTGAATATTTCAGTGCTATATTTTTTTTATGCAATGAAATCAGATACTGTTTTTTGTTTGTTTAAACAAAAGGACACACAAAATACCTTCTTCTAAATGTTAAGGAGCTGTAAATACAAACATGCAAGCAAACTTAAACTGTCCCCTCCCGCACATCAAAACCCTTTTAGACAGTGCTGTGCTGAACATCAATTTAACATGCAATTTGAAAAGTAGTCCTGCATTGATATATACAGCCCATTGCACTCCTAGTGCGTTATGGACAGGAAAGTGGAAAACTTTTAATAATAAATAGGTGACCCCTATTTATTTTGCTCTATGCTTTTCCAGAAGAAAAACTCTGTGAGTGTTTTAGGTGACAGCATCTGCAGTATTTGGATTACATCTCTTCCTTTCTTTCACCATTATTTACTGTGGGTTGAAAATCAGTTATCTAGTCCCACCAAAGGGGATCATGCTGCACTCTGAACTTTACAGAACACGACATCTCTTTTCTGTGCTCAAACCTAGTTAGTAAGCCAGCATCTAGGAAATATTCTTAACTTTGAAGCTGAAGTTCATAGTTGCAAATGCGGGTGTCAGTATGGTTCTAATTAAAATGTAAAGGCTCGTGCAGAACAAGGCTTAGTAAAACAAGGGCTAAAATTCTGGCATTGCTGCTTTCAGTCCTTAATATTCACACACCAGTGGAAAAGAAGGGGCTTTTCCCTTCTCCTCTTTAACAAATTCTTCTGCTTCCTGAGCTTAATTCATTAATCCTGTGGCATTGTATCTGCCAGATTCAGCAATTCCATTGATCAGCAGCATTGTTAAGAAAATAAAATCCAAAAATAATGTTGATTTTGGTCATTCCCACACTTGTTATCCTGAGCATTTTCATGCTCCAGGCAGTGGATTAGAGCTCCAAAATGACAAGAGACGCCTGTCTGTTTTCCATGGATTACTTGCTACAGACACTCACTCTGCAAAGGAATTCATGTCACTTTGAGATTATTTGAAGAATTGGCCTAATGAATTATCCTTTTGTGTGCAGCAAACAATCAGAAACAAAACACAAAAGATACACCATATTCAGGACTTTATAAAGCACATCATCTTACAATGATGTTGTTACACTCAATATACTTCTAGTTGCATAAAGAAGGATTTTTTTTTTTTTTTTTTTTTTTTTTAGGAAAAGAAAGTAAGAAGCTAAAATGGTATCCATCTAATGTAAAATGAATGTGTAACACTCCAGGCTACTTTCCAGCAACCAAATAAATAAAGCCTGGTCCCCAGCCAGTATATATTTTGCCCAGAAAACATATGGATTAGATACAATGAGTACTAACTTATCTAAGATTGCATTTTGAGAGATAAAATAGAGAATGATGTTAAAAGGGATGAGAGATGCTATCACTTTTCATCCTTTGTGAGACTGTTCACATTTTGCTTTCCTCTGTGGGATATGCCAGTCCAAAGACACTGAGAAGGGTAAAAACTGACCCTGTGGGTCGTCATCCTGCTATTTAGCTCTAAGTAGTGCTAATCAGCTAGTCAGGCTAGCATATGCTACACCCCCTTAAAAGGAGATGGGCAATGGCAGCACTTCAGTGGTGTTTGAAGAGGCTTTATATCTCAGAGACACCCATTGCCATATGTTGCTTCTGCCAAGGTGAAACCGGGCTCTGCTTGGAAGGAATGATTTGGCCAACGTGCCTATGGCAAGTGCCAGAAACATCAACTCTGGGAATTCAGGGTGGGCAACAAATCACTTTTTTCTTTGGTCTTTTGAAAGCAATCTAACTGCTGAGTTTGGAGAGAAGGAAAAAGTAAAATCCCAACTTTCCCTGGTTCTTCAAATAATACCCTTCTCCCCTTAAGAAAAGAAGATCACATTAGCTTAATTATTCCATTGTTACTCAATGAGTTCAGAAGAAACAACAGTTCTTCTGCATCATTTCCTATAGCTGTTACAGACTTTATTTTTATTTTCTGTAATGGCATTTATATGACATTCTATACAGTATTTTACTTTCCAAAATCCAGATAGGCACTTGTGGGTTCTGTGTAACATTTCTGGTCTCATGCTGTGTGGCACTATAATTTGGAGATTTTTATACTGCCTTTAATAGGTGCAAAAACTTCACATTGATAGATCCTATAAAAACTTCTACTTGGATGTGACTGGGCTTTCACTGTTGACCATCCATGCAGAATTATTCTTTCAGTCACTTATAAGTTGGCATTACTTGGTTCTTCTCATTAGTCAGAAATAGCCTTACTTGACTCGTGATTACTTCAAATCTTCTTGCTGCTGCTGTGATTTTTATACTTAGAAGCTCTTGAAAGCTTAACTTCTCTAAGAAAGTCTTTAGTGTGCTTTAAAAACGTACTTATGTTTTCAGAATTGTTTCCTGTGTCTTAGATGAGTCATTACTTGTTTATATCGATGTGATCAGGTACTTCTCAGAACTGCAAAGGAATTGCCAGAATGTTTTCGATAGGCAGTACTAGCTTAGTAATATTTAAAAGAAAGATTTCTTGGGTTCATTGTGCAATTTCTGGATAACATCAGTTTAAAAAAATAAAAACAAAAAATCCCCAACAGCCTCTTAGATTGTATATCTGATTATTAAAAACCTCCCTAGAGAACACACTCCTGTAGGAAATGTGAAATCCTAACTCATATAGACTCCCTGCTATTTTCTTCTGTAGTAGGTGAGTTTCTTGATAAGTAGAATATTTACAATTCTGCAAAGGGTCCCTTTGAAATTGTTCCAGTTGTATACCTAATGATACTTGTAACACACTTTAGAATAACTGAATAATTATTGGTCCAAGAGCAGCCTTAGCCTAGAGCTCAATTATAAATAAATGCATTTGTCACGTGATGTGTTAGAGGCTCAGGATGCAGTTTCACATTGAGTTCAGAAGCAAAACCCCATTTAAGAAGATCCAGACCACAGCTGCCATGTTTTGCTTTCATGTCACAGACTTCCACTCTTTCATTTGGGATACTACAGACTTTCTTGTGGGGAAAAATGATAAAAAAGACTGTTTAAAAATAATCTTTGTGGGAATATGAAAGGGGTTGCTTTTCATGCAGACTGCATATGCCAGCTCATGGAGCAGAAAAAAAAATGTGAACTAGTATTGGAGAAAAGCTGAGTAAGCAGCAATGGAGAGGAATTTCGTATATTGGTCTCACTTCTGAAGGCAACATGAGATGAAGCTTTATCTTTAAGTGCAAGTGCTTATATCAGACAGGAGTTGAAAGCTGGAGGCTGCTTGGTAATGTAGGTGTTCTTCTCTCTTTCTTATGGAAGAAAAAAAAAATCAAGAAAAAAGAAGAAAGCTATAAAAATCAAGAAAAAGGAAGAAAGCTATAAAAGGTCTATATAGTAAAGAAAAATGCTTGTGATATCCAGACCTGCTGAACTGGATATTGGATTTATTTATTTATTTGTCTTTAACAGTGTTGATGATTATCACACTAGCTCAAGAGGTTGCAAATCATTGCTTCCACCTGGATCTTAAAGACTTTAAAATTCTGTGAACTGTCAGTTTTTAAGTTCTGAAGCAATCACACAGCAAAGTTATTTAAAAATGCATCAGCAAAAAGGGAGTTGAAGGTGTAGATTTTAACATTTTATCAAGCTAAATTTGCCAAAATCACTGGCTTGCATCTAGATCTGGAAATATTCTTGCTCTTAGAAGTCTAGACATTTCTATCCCCAGTGCTCCCTTGGGCTATGTTACATTTGGTAGCTTTATTCAAATCTCCCAAATCTACACAAAACTGTAACTTTATTATTGTTATTATTATTATTATTATTATTATTATTATTATTGCATGTGATCAGGTTGTTAACCAAGCCAGTTAGTACCTGTCTTCTCTCAATAATACTGCATCTTACCTTCTTGTCACAATCAAATTTTCCTTCATTTCTCAGGACTAATGAGACTATGCTATATGTGATGTTTGTTCTTTTGGCAGCATAATAGGATCTGTATCAGCATGGTGTGTTTTATTCACAATACTTTCAGGTCTATTAAACACCTCATCAAATTTCTTCAAAAATGTTCTTTGCATCCTGTTCTGTAGACAGGTTATATGCCCGTCTGAACAGCAGCATTGCAAGAGCATTGGCTCTTTAAACCTAAACAAAACTTTTCTATTCCCTTGGCCTCAACTGCCTGATGTTCATCTTCATATTCAAATGTATGTGAACTATGATACCCAGAGCCATAGTAAGAAACCCGCCCTAAGTGCCTTAAGTGCCAAACATGTGGCATTAATTAGAGTAACAAAAAGCTTATTTTTTCCAACTCATGGTATGGTGCAGTAGCTTTTGTTTCCAATGGATTAGCTCTGGGGTACTCATCCAAAACGAGCAAAATTTCCAAGTCTATTACCTTTCAAATACAGCTACTTCCATCCCTCTGATTTCTTATGTTTATTGGCTGTTGGGCCTTCATTGAGGCATTGAGCAAATACTAACAAGGACATATTTTTTGTTGTTGTTGTTGTTGTTGCTTGGTTTTTTTTTTTTGTTTGTTTGTTTGTTTGTTTGTTTTTCAGGGGATGAGGGAAATGCAAAGGAAGAGATGATGTTCTAATTCTTCAGAGAAAAGCCAGTATAAGAAAAACAAAACAAAACAAAACAAAACAAAACAAAAAAACAACCCTGAAAGTTTTGGCTTCTTGAATCTCATTCCAGGCCTGACATTTTGAACTTTGTTGAGGGAACTGTAATCAAGCCGAAAGGTCTCCTCACATAAAACAGCCTGTAGAATGACTTGCTCTTCTAACCCAATAGATTTAATAGTTGGTGGATCTCTGAGAAGATAGATAATAAACCAGTCATATCCTGGCTGAAGAGCCAGCTTGCAAAGTGTATTATATACAAATGTCTTACAGATTCAGTTACTTTAGCATTCATATCCAGTTTCAACTTTTATCACCCACATTTTTTACAGAATTGGAACAACTAACAATACCTATTTTCCTGCACAAAACTCAAAGAACTGTTGTAATTATGAAAAATACTGTCATGTCTTTAGAAAGATGTAGATCAATATCAAAATATGGTTTTCAGAATTTCCTACTTGTCTTTGAAAGTCTCCTTATGTTCTGATTTGCATCTTTAGACTCCCTATACACCTTTCAAGGTCTGATCCTTAGAGATTTGCTCAGGGCCACACACTAAGACATTAAAATGACAAGAAATTTATCCTCTTTTTCTCACGTACTATGCCAACAATCACATCCTTACCTCTTCATTTGTCATAGTACACAAGTCCTTCTCATCAGCCCTAAAAGTCCCTCCTTATCACCAGGTATACAGAAAATCCCCAGTTCTATTGTATCTGGGATCCATCATAGCCAACCTTTTAGCCCTATGTAATTTTGCTTAGTAACCTTTACTGCCAACTGTCAAAGACTTGAAAGACACAACACTATCTTGTGTGCCACCCATTCATCACAGGCTTTTAAATAGCCCAGGTGAATTGCAGCAGAGTCATATGCACAAACCGCAAACTGAAAGCGTATGCAACATCTGCTATGAACATTGTATGATCCGGAACTTTTTTCTCTTTTTTTTTTTTTTTTTTTTTTTTTCCTTCTTGTGCTGAGTGGTTCATTAGTATATGACAAAGACATAAAAGCAACAAAACTCTAACCACTGGCTGTCATCTTCATACAATTGCCCTATTTGACTTTCTAGACTTAAAAACTTTTTAATGAGGATGTTTTATCACAGACAAATTAGAAGTCTGATTTTGTTGAATAAAGTGTGTGGGTGGAAATCATCTTTGGAAGATCAAACAATATCACACAAAACATAGGGGCTAAAGAGTCAGCTTATGGCTTCTGATGCCAAAACTGATAGCTATTTAATCACTACTCTGTAGAAACTGCGAATGGTAAGTAAACTGTGATAGCCTAGGAAAACTTGGTTGAACTTTCAATAATTTGACCTCTGTGAATGCTTTTAGAGTCAGCAATATGTGAAAGTGTGTGCTAGAAGGAAAGGGGGGGGGGGGGGGGCGGGAGTTCAAAGAAAAATTGACTCTAAAAAAGCATTAACTAACTCTCTCTTTCCCCCTTTGAATCCCCAGTGAATAGGGGTTTCAGACAGGGAGGGGAACTTTATACATTCTCTGGTTTGAATTTGTAACTATTTCAGAGAATCTTTCCACTACATTGTTCTCTTATTTGTTCTCTGACATCACAGTCCATGATATTTTAGGCAGGTAAATATAGACATATGAAAGAAAGATTCCTTCTGTCTCATGAAGTCTTAAAATCCAAAACAAAGTTAGAATGGAGCTGGACCAGTCAGTCATGTAAATCTTGCCTGTGAAAATTCAAATGTAGCTTGAGCACATGCACACACATATACCATTAGAGCAATTCTGTAGGAAAATAATTTAAAACTAAGATTTTTTGTTTGTTTGTTTGTTTGATTGATTGATTGATTGATTTTACTCTTAGGCATTCTAAAAATATTTCAAATGCGCAATATTTTGCTATCTCAATATTTGTATATGAAAGCAGAAAGTATAACTAGAAGGACTATCATGTGATATAATGCAACTTTGACTCTCTAATGAGTTTTTACCATCAGCACTTGGACTTAGTGAAAGTGTAGTCAAACCAAAGTCTGAGCAGTTGCAGTCCATCTTCCCTCTCTTCTCTCCAAGTAGCTGAAGGTGCAGTTTCAGCACTCAGAGCTCCCTGGAGCAGTTTACCCTGTGACTAAGCACTAACGGCAGTGGTAAAGGTAATAAAGGAAACACATGGCCAGATGTGGGGAGGAGCGCAGCCTGACACCCTGTTGGAGGTCATAAAATAATGGAGATCTGCTGACACTGTGTAACATCTTTTTGTTCTTTCAGAGCCAGGCCCTGTACCAGAAGAGAAGGAAAGACAAAGATGCTGGTACTGCCAATAAATATTTCCCATGGCAATATAAATCCTTAATTCTGGACCAGAATTAGCTACTTATCAACACCTTGCTGTCTTGTGATCAAACTAGAAAGGATATATATATATGTTAATAAGCCAGGTGTTCTGTACATGCAGAATAGTGTAAATATAGCATACTTTATGTTATAACAAAACAATCATGGGAAAAAAGATTGGACTCAAACCAGCACACCCTACATACACATATAGTTAGAGACAATACATGCTGTATACAAGTTTAACATAAAATTAGCATAATTAACCTTCTTCATTTTCCCTGGCATTTAAAATGTCTCACAGATGGATCCTTCATTTTTATTTTTTTTAATTATTATTATTTGTTATTATTATTATTATCTTTCAGTGTAAAATTTATGTCTCATACTGATTACATGAATCTCTCAGCCAAATTCCAGAGTATTTCTTGATGCTTTACATAGTAATGTTAAAAACTATAAATATGTGTCTATGAAGGTTGCTTTCCTCCTTTTTATTTATTTATTTTTTTTTTCCTTACATGTTTATCTCCACCTTCAAATGAAACAGAACAATAATATGTTCATAAAGATAAAAAATCTATTGTTTATACCAATCAGTACAGACTAGGCAGTGAGGGGGAAAAAGCAAGACATCTGTTGAATACAAATGAAGCCAACAGGTTGGTGTGTTAGTGTTTAGGTTCTGAACCTACTTGTCACTTGCTTTTAGAAGCTGAAATCTCCCCTACTTCCTCTCCCACCTCTCCTCCTCCCCCACCACAGGACAAAGGTATGAAAAGTGTGGTGGCTTCAGAAAGGTGACTTGACACTGTAGACAAAGTTGATACAAGGCCAGTATTTACCCATTTAAGGCAATGTTCCAACTTAGACCTAAGTTTACCAAATTTAATTTTGTTCCAAACAGTTCCTTTTAGCTGCTGTTAAGCACCCCTGAAACTACTTGTGTTATGTTGCTAACAACAGGGAGGTGTGCTAAAGCCTAGAATTAGTGTCCTTAAAGGGTTTATTATGATGACAAAACCAACTGTTAAGAGAGCTCCCCTGTGCGCAAAAGGTCTGTATTGTGCTTCAGAAAAGGGGGGGTTCCCAATAAATTGTGCAAATTGGAAGGAGGAGAAGATGAAAAAACCCATCTCAGACTTCAAACAAATCTTGCTCTCCATTTTTCTTCCAAAGTGTTGAACAATACATGATGTCATATGATGTGTGGTAATTCCCCCTTCTCTATTTTGAGGGGAATAAATGGTTTCTGTTTCTGAGAAAATGTATTAAAGCCAAATTTTACTCTCAGTTACCCTGATGTCTATCCCAAGCAACAACTTTACAAATGCAGTTCCTCTGGATTTGCGTTGACATAACGGAGAACAGAATGTGGTGCTTGAAAAGGCAGCTGTCACCTTGTGGAAAACTTTATAAAACAGCTTATTTGGAAACACGTGTTCTGTGCACTATATTTCCCTGTACTTCTTTTTTCTCATTCTTTCTTTCTGAAGACAGTTCATGAAAACAGAATCGCTGTTGTTTGTTAAGAATTTATCTGCTTCTGCACTTATTCCCCACCTGACATCATAATCCTCTGTTTGTGACATAATAATCATTTTTTTTACAATGACCAATTGTGATACCAGAAGCAGGGCTTAACATCTGATCCGAAAAATGCATTTTACTCTGATATCTTACATAACGTCATATCAACTTACAGTTCAAGAGATAATAGTTTCAACCAAGTGACATCAATTAAGTTTTCATATGGGGAGTGGTGCACTCGATATAACTCCCTAGAGATGATTCCCTCTGGAGTTTACAGTTTTATGATATGACCTTTAAAAATATTTCCACTCTACTCAATTCTTGGTTATGTAAGTCCAATGACTTTGCCAAAGCAAAAAATATTACACATATAATTTAGTCCAGTTTCCCACTGGAGTTAAAAGTCACTACAAGCAGAAACCTAAGAAAAGGAAAATTGAGTGCAAACATATTTCTCAGGAATCATTCAATTAATTTTAGATACCATAATGATTTATGAGAATAACCTGAAAAGCATCATCCTTCTCATCCTTCTTGACAAGCGTTGAATGACTATCCTTCTAAAGTTTACAGTCTTGTGTTTGAGGATATAGTTTCATCCTATATTTTTGCACTGAAATTCAGTGGTTTCTCTGCTCATCCTACCATCTTTGCCAGTTTCAACTAGAGTTACTCATGGGTTTCAAATTTTACATATGGTTTGCTGAATCTGTACCTATGCGTGTTGAAATGTTATGAGTAGTACATCCAGCACAATCCAGAATTAAGGAGGGCCAATTTTTATTTATTTATGTATTTATTTATTTATTTATTTATTTATTTATTTAGCACGCTTTGGACTTTAAAGAAGGCCCTCCAGGAAAGAGAGGAATCTGGGGAAACAGGTTACCAGATGGTGTATAACCTGATTTTTCTCATCCTAACAGCTGAAAACACTTGAAAAAATGTCAGACTATGACTAAACTTAAGTCCGATGACTAACTTAGACAGATGCAGGACCAAGATTTCTAGTCCCTCAAAATTCAGGGTATAAGTAGACCATTACACAGAGATTTGAACTGTAAATTATTTTTTCACAAATATTAAACTCTGGATTGTTTAAACGACTGGATTTCAATGTTTCCCTCTTTAATAGATATTTCTAAGGAAATTGTTTTCTCAAATTAAATGTTTTGCTTTTTATAAGATGTCAAACATACAAGTAGACAGGTGGAAGAAATAAACAACGGTTTTGTGAATATTCTCTACTGAAATTGTTATTGTAAAGTCATTATTTCTCATTAAAAAGCTCAGAAGTTCCTACCCTTTCACAAGTCTTGTTTTCATAAGTCAAGACAAGTCTGGCTGGTGAGAGAGTTATTTTTCTCTTGGTAAAATGTCCTACTATGGTAAAATGTTCCATCTGGAGTGCCCAGCTATAAAAATGTACAAGTAAATTTCTCAGAGCTATCATCTCGTCAAAAGCCATGTGCACACAAGATGAGTCCCTTACACCATAAGATGGATCCCTGATGACATGAATTAGTATATAGCATGTGTTGCTTTGGAAAACTTTGTTTAATATTGAACACTGGTTGATGAGACTCTCCAGTGATATCGCATTACAAAACTGATTATAAAAATACCACAACCACATTATGAATAAAGTTATCCATTCTGTTTGCCACACCAATGTCTTACCATGGAAATCCATCCTAGATTTATTGACCGCAAATTATTGTATATGTGAAATAAATTAGTTGGAGAAAGAAGCATATCTTTATGGCTTTCAGCACATCTCCTGTTGAAACAGCATGAAAAATGCAAAACCTATTTCACTAATCTCTTCCAACATTTTGTATATGCAACAGCCACTTCCTCAAATGTTGTATTTCTTCACTGATCACATTTTCAAGACTCCTAAAGTAAAACTTGTAAAGCACATTTTGATAGAGACCGTTAACTTGTTTGCTTGTTTAGGTGTTTTTGTTGTTGCTTTTTAGCATGCTATATCGTTCAATTACTGGAAAGGATAAGTTAGAGTTGGTTACTGTTGTTATTACGTGAAATTGATCTGGGCTCTAGCCAAATGCAAGTATCATTCTCATTAAGATCAAGACTTTCAGATTAAAATTAAGAACCTTCTGATGAAATATACTGGAGGATAAAGTTACAAATGGCAGGACACGTTACCTTATTTATCTAGTTGTGCTTGCATGACTTGGTAGGCCAGCAGTTATGACAAACGTTCTTTGCCCAACCGATTTTCAAGACTGTTTCCATTAAAAGTAACATGATTGAGTACACCACTTTGCTTCTAGTTGAGATATGCTTCAACATTTATATCAAAGTCATTATACTGTGTTATTTTAAAGCAATAAAAATGGTTCTGTAATTGCCACATGTTCTTCTCTGTCATTTTCAAGTCTGGAGACTAGGAAATAATTTGCAGGCTTTCTGTGCAAGCTATTTCATCCTCTGACCTTTTTTTTTTTTTAATTTTATTTTTTATTTTTTATTTTTTAATTTTTATTTCTGATTATCTGTCGTATTATAAAACATTCTATGCCCCTTTCTGTGTCTCATTTGTTTGTTTGTTTGTTTGTTTGTTTGCTTTGCTAACATTAGGAATGGAGACACCTCAAGGGATATTATTAGTGTTGCCATTGTTGTTATAATTATTTAAAGCATTATTCTTGCTTGCACATTATAATAGTTGTACCTGGCATGTTACAGGCATAATCCCTGAGCAACTAAATTAAAACACTGAAGTCACACACAATCATGTCATTAACATACTCATGCTGGCAGCTGAAAACTGTGTTACATAGCTCCCTCTGACACATCTGCTCTTGTGCAATGTGGACCATCATCTTCATAAGTGTGTATTGATTTTGAGTGCCTTCATCTGAAGCAAATCAAAAGAGCCAGAATTTCAAAAAATGGGTCTCCTGAAAAATATCTTTCACAGAACATTTCATTTGGAGGCAGGTAAAGCTAGCTACTGTTTCTGAAAATCTCTTGGAAATATTTGTTGTGGGAGAATAAACTATTTAAAATTCTGTGTCATCGATTCTCTCTGTGCAAGCAGACAAATCAGGAAAGGCCTTATTTTCAGTGCTTGAAATTATAGGGAACATTTATTTTCTGTATAAAATTTTGGTATCTTCTGTGATTTTCTTTTCATTCATGTAAACTAAAGTACCAAAGGCCTATTCAAGCTCCTTTGACATGGAATCAACACATGGAAGGATCTTGGGAATACAGTTACCTGCAAGGCTAATAGTAAACAGTGGTAGCTCATACTGGATGTTTGAGCTTCAGAATTTAGCGGCACTAACACTACCTGCCTAGAAACAGCTCTGGATGTATGGAAACAGCCTAGGGAGCAGAACAGAAAGCTTAGCACTTGAATAGGGAAATATATGTATATATGTACATATATGTATAGTATTATATATATGTTTCTGAAATAAGAAACATCAGACTGTAGAGCAGACTCTGAGTTTTAAGGCTCATAGAATAGGGCTGAGATATAGAACTGGGTAACTGAGTTTTTATGCATTTTTTGACCATCCATACACTCAACCTACCACTAGTGTAAGGTAAAAATAAATGATCTCATACCTCTGTCATCAATGGAAAAAAGCACCTATAAGGTATACTTCTTGTTTTTCCTCAATATAACACATTGCAGAAACAATTACACCTAACATTGATATTTGTGGTTGGAAGTCTCAGTAGAGGCAGAAGGGAAAAAAAATCAAGACAGGAATGATTAAACAACCCCAAAATCTAGTAATATTCTCTGAGTTCAGAGTCTGTTTATATGGTGGGAAGGAAATATAAGCTATTTCTGGGAAATATTATGATTAGTAACGGCATTAATGTTCAAGATATTTATATGATATATTGTATATTCTCTAAGAGCAAAAAAAAATTTGAAATAGTCATACTATGACAGTCACAGCTATACAGAAATGAAGACACTTTCCAATAAAATGTTATGAATTCAATTCAATGTATTATGTATATATCATCTTGTGTCCATGAGAGATCTCCAGTCCACTGAGGAAAGCACAATGTCAAGATATATATGTGTAAAGGTAAGGGCTGATATCAATAATGTGGTTCATTCTGTCTTTTTACATATACACTTAGGGAGGGTGGGAGTTGGGTATATATTTTTATTAGCTATAAGATATTATTTTACAAACATCCTATATGCATGTGTCCTATTGCCCTGCAAACTCCAATTCTGTTTCTGTCAAGTGACTAACTTTAGCCAGCAGAGACCTGATAGCAGATATCTGCATTCATGTAGATATCTTAGCTTCAAACTAATTTGTTTGCATGAGATAAATAACTTTAAGAGAGACATGGTTAATGACACACTTATCCTGTGCACAAGTGAAAGAGTTGGCTGTGATCCACTTCTGATTTGGATTTTTTACTGCCACGACTAGTATCAGATAAAAGCTGTTTTCAGGAACCAAGAAAATTGTGTTAGAGAGAACCTCCTTCATGGCAACTGGGAGTTGGTAAAAATGCTGTAACTTCATTTCAGCAAGTTCTGTTAGGACACCTCTCAGTCAGAAGAAACTCTTCGTTATGTACATGTAAGCCAGAATGTCAGCAGTGTCTAGAACAGGACAGGTTAATGTTATAATGCTGATAAATAAGTAATGCAAGCTTCAACTCAGAACAGACAATTATATGGGTTACAGATCCATTGGTCAGCTAAGGCATTTAACCAAGGCAGATGACATTTAACATTTAAAGGATTTTCTATTACTTTATCTGGGAAAGCAGCTCACACTACAAAAATTCTGTCATAATGCTGTTTGCCAAAGGAGAAACAAAAACTGTGCAAGCATAGAGGATTTCTTAGTCTGTATTACCAGAAAGTGATCCATCCACAGCTGGATCAGTGAACAGGGCAAGATTTGTTGTACTTACTATGCTGCCTCTTTTTATTTATGTAAAAGGATGTCTTTCTTAAGTGAGTAATAAATTGCCTTTCAAAAATTAGCTTAACTGAATAACTTTTTCTAAAGAACATTTCACATGCCCCACTTCACCTAATTTTTGTAGGTAAAGATATTTCTCCAATGTTTCGGAAACAAGAGGAGGCTGTTAATTACAGGGAAAATAAAATCATATCTAGGTGCACTGTTTCTACTATATTTCTTCAGTTTTGTGTTTCTATTCTGTTCCTACTGATGAGCAGCCTCCAGGGCTGAGAAGGAGACAGTAAAAAAATCAAGAATTAATAAAGTATTTTTTTCTTGTATCTATAACCTTTGGAAGCTGAGCTGAGCTTGACAACAAAATTCTTTCAATAATAATAGAAATTTAATAACTGTTTTCATTAGAGAAATGTTATGAGAGTTTTGAATAAATTTCAGCCTGTCTATAGTCTATATTTAAAATGTATGATACTTTCCCTCTGTGCCATCATTTAGACACAGATCAAAAGTTACACAAACCATTTGTTGATTCAATGGGGACATGACATGATGGAATACTACTGTTAGGTGGAGTTTCTAATATCACCTTAATGCAATAAATAAGTCAATAATAATGCATAGCATGGAAATCTGATTGCTTGAGTAAGAACTATCTTACAACTTCACTTTGAAAAACAAATGTTTTTCTCTGTTTTCTCTGTCCATTTTTTTTCTCTTTGCATTGTCCAAATGTTTTCTCTGTTCTCTGTCCATTTGGCTTGTGGTGGAGGTGGCTTTGACATATGGGCATTCAAAAAAAAAAAAAAAGAAAAGAAAAGAAAGAAAAAAACGAGGAAGGCTAATCCTATTTACACTCAACAGAAACAATGCACCCAACATATGCAAGAGAAGTAGACTTTATAAGGAACTGAGATCCCTGAAAAAACATCACATCTTCAGAAAACTGATCAAAGTGGTTATAAATAGTGCCATAGATCGATGGGGAAAAAAAAAAAAGCAAACAAAAAACAAAAAAAAAATAAAACCACCATCTTATCACTTCTAGTTTTTGAGGGTAGAGGTAGAGGCTTCCTCCCAGCCACCATGGAACTTCTGATGCTGCCAGGAACAATCTACATTTTGCATGTATGTACACTCCAAATCCCATAAGCATAAAGGAACCACAAGCAGTACTGCAGCCAAAGAAATCAAATAACTATGAGCTAATACAGTTACTGTTGAAGAAAGGAGATGAATAAGTAGGTAAGCTCATGAAAGCAAGGTTTTTAACTTAGTTTCACATAACTTGTTCCAGCTTCTCACAGAGAGACTCACAAGTCATTTGAACGCCCATATCTGAGCATAAGAATAAAACTCTGGATGGTGGAGGAAGATTTTTTATATAAACGTAAAAGAAAACCAAAATTTCTAACTTTGTCAGGATAATGATCTGTGACAACTGTGTTCATATATAGTAACTGGTCTAAAATATATTTAGATTGCCTAAAACCTGGCTATTTTTTTTTTCTTACAACATTGTCTTGGAGTAGTAAAAATCAACTTTGCAGTGAAACGAGTGTGACTACCTCTGCACCTTGTAATGCCAACCAAAATACATTTTGCAAGCAGGTGGCATTCATGCTTTTCTGTCTACTTCTGCTGTCATCTTGGATATGTCTGAATACATGTGCCTGCCACCACTGAGCTGATGTAGCACCAACAACTAAAAGATGGGCAATGAGAGGCATTGATGTACTGCAATCATTCTCCAGATACACTGTACACTCATCCCAGCAATATCAGATTTATTAAGCAAGTACAGAACCAACATACAATGCACCCTCAATAAAACTGCAATTTCTGGGAAAAAAAAAAAAAAAAAAAAAAGATACTGTGTAAAATAATAGTTGCATTCATTATACACATAATAAATGTCATTACAGAGAGAAAGACCTAAGAGACTCTTGAGGAAAGCAGAGGTCTGGTTTGCTGTATTATCTGGGAGATCTTTCTGGCTCACAGGCTTTTTCCAGCTTACTCAGGAAAAGAGAAAACATACAAAGGGCCCAGGGTCTAAATAATATATCTCCTTAGGTTGTATGTGGCTGGTTTATATAACACAAGTTGTACATCTACATTATTGACAATACTAAGACCTGCCCAAGTAATATTTTGCTTTAGAAAAACAAAATAAAACATTAGACATCCATAAGTAAAGGCTCTGAGCTGTTGAAATTTTGAGAACAAACAGAGATTGTAGCCCAGATCTGAATAAGCATAAGTTGAGTTCTACATAATAGACATAACATATCTGCTGGAAACTTTAACACTACTAGGCATATATACAGGTTACAATAAAGCTGAAGTCATCAATGATGCAACAAAAAGTTTCCCTAAATGCTAAATTGTATAGGGACATTTGTCCTAAATCATGCTTCCTAAGTTAACGGTACGAAAAGGTCTAATGAGCATCACAGAGAAGCTTAAAAAGGTTCTGAAACTCATTGGGCTCATTTGAAGAACCAGTAATGCATAACTACTATGCCAGTAAGCAAAAATCTAATTTTTCTGTGGGAGGTCTAACAGAGGTTCTGGCAGAGACTAATTACAGTAGTGTGATTAAAAATGTTCAACACTGGTTTGTGCATTATTCT
Source organism: Stictonetta naevosa (assembly GCA_011074415.1). Lineage (NCBI taxonomy): Eukaryota > Metazoa > Chordata > Aves > Anseriformes > Anatidae > Stictonetta > Stictonetta naevosa. Next base: position 8,703,561 of record CM021697.1, on the reverse strand, counting down.
GAACACAATAGCCACTAACCAAAAATGGGTTTCAGTCTGTTCAGAAGAAGGCTCTGACCTTGAGCAATGTAAATAAGAAGCTTCATGTCCTTCTTTATAACTGTTTTTATTCCCTTTTTAAATGAATTTGGTGAGGCATTATTTACCATTAACAAAAGGGGGTCTGACAAAAAAATCCAGTGTTTGAGAACCTGGAAATAATTATTTTCTTGGATACAAACCTATGATTTCAAACTGATAAAAAGTGGGATAGATTTAATAACCACAGTAACACTGTATGGGCATACATGCACTAGAACAAAGTCTATTACTGTGTTATAGAGTTGTCAACACAAGAACAAGACTATCAGGTCTTGGGTTAGATGTGGACTGAGACTGCCAGAGCTACAGCTGAGATAAGTCTGTGGAAAATCATCAGAGTTACCAGCGTGGGATAGTAGGATCAGAATTTTCCAAGGGCTTTTCAAGAGAGACTGTTCAGTCCTAGATGGCGGTTTATTTAAAGGAAACAACCTGGCTATTGTTAAGGTGTTACAAGAATATATATTCAAAAGGATATGCAAAAGTAATTTATGGTCCAAAAACACCTTGGGGGAAGGGTAAAAATATTTTATAGCAACCCAAATTGAACACTGGCAGGGCTTCCCACATAAACCAAAGCTCAGTGAAAGAGTGATAAAGTCATTTTAATCAAAAAGGAAAATCAGCACACCTTGAAGGAAAGCAAGCACGGATGATATTGTTTAAATTGGCAAGGTCAAATAGACTTGTATTAGGATGTAATGCTGACTCCCTGCTTATGACTTTTGCAGAAAATACTGCAGCTAAACACGTAGTCATATTTTTTAAATTTTTTTTTTTTTTTTTTTTTTTTTTTTTTCCTGCTCTAAAATGGCTCTAATAGAGGCCTATTACATAGTAAATTCTGCCACAGATTTGCTGGTGTTATTTTAGGCGGTTTTAGTACAGCTTCAGAATGCAACTATTAATTGGTATTACTGTTAGTGCTTTACAAGTTAGCAAGAAAATGGTGCCAAAAAAATAAACAAAAATATAATGGAAAATTAAAACCTGTGGAGGGAGTCACACATGCTACCAATGAGGCTGATGTGGGGTGGTACATGTTTTACAGAATAAATAAAATAAAATAAAATAAAATAAAATAAAATAAAATAAAATAAAATAAAATAAATCATGAGTAGCATGTGAGACTGAACCCAAAAATAAAGAGACAGGGTT
>CM021697.1:8672256-8695302 GCA_011074415.1 Stictonetta naevosa | reverse complement strand
GGGGGAGGGGGGGAGGGGAGGGGAGGGGAAGGGGAGGGGAGAGAGGAGAAATATACACACACACACAGAAAATGTTTTGTAGGTCACTCCAAACCTTTTTGCACAAATAAACTGAACTGAATGAAAAGATTTTGCCAAATTCCATAAAAAGACAGCCTCCAATCTCACCATTACCAGTTTCTAAATTATATTCTTTCTGCACTGAGAGTCAGGAAACACATTCAGACAGAGAGTGGTAGGACTTTTCTGTGCACTTATTATTTTATTTTTATCCAATTTCAAAAAATAAGTGTAATTCCACATGAGGAGGCATATTTAAAACTCTTTTTTCCTGCTTCAGAGCAAGGATTAAAGGCAGGACTCCCACCTCCCTTGAGGATGCTGTAATCTTTGCAATTTATGGTATACTTTGTATGTATTTTTTCTCAATTTCTGCTACAGAAGGTCTTTCACTTTGCATAAAATACTTTAATATTTATTGAGACAGGATGATAAAATTACTGTATAAGACAGTGGTTAGACCAGTCCCAAAGGATGAGAGACACCTGGGTTCCCATTTCTAGTCCAATGAATTTTTAATTTTATTATAAAAAGCTTTAAGAGAAGAGACAAAGACTGACTCAACTTCCTGGAAAGCAGATGACATTCATTCAAAACCCAAATGTTAATCAAGCAGAAGGAGCATGAAAACCCCTTTTTCCCATGTTTGTGTGACTGACCTGATAGTTGGGCAATAGGATTTAATGAGATACGATGATAACAGTTTGCAAAGAAAGCTGATTTGGGAGTCTGACCATTGGTAGAAAGAGACTGGGGCAATTGTTTCCAATGCAAGCAAACTCGGGCCCGCCAACCCCCTTTTCTTTTTTTTTTTTTTTCCCAAACATCAACATTTCAAAAAGTTAATATGTTGATTTCTAACAAAAGTGGCCAGGATGAATAGTCAACGTTTTTCACAGCTCATGGAGAAACACTTCATTTTACTATTTCCCACTAATTTGTCTCTTTGCTCTTTTTGCTTGTTTCTTTTTCAAATAAAACATTCTCTGTTGAAAGCAAAAACGGAATTTTGTTAAAAATAAATACACAGCTTTTGCCTCTTGCAGCCATTCATCCTGAAAGATCTTATTCTATGAACAAATGACTGCAGTAGAAAGGGTTTTGTTCCTGCTTACCTAATTCCTATGGCTGCATGCGTCTATAACATGATGGGATATGAGAGGAATTAAATTCAGTGAGTGTAACACTAGTGAAAGGCAATGAAATTTACATCAGGAAGGAACTGGATTCATGTTATATATATGAGGAAGCAAACAGCCTTCAAGTTTGAGTTTCATGAGACACAAGAGGTATGCACCTTTTTTCATTATAATTGAATATAAGTGCTTGTATGGTTTTTAACAACCAGTGATTGCTCTTGTGGTTTTATGGCCTGGTCGTATGCCCACTGAAATCAAAAGAATGAACTGTGAAAGGCTTCTGAGCTTGCTTGAAAGTGTAGCTCAATGACACAGAGCAATCCAGCTGCCTTATCAACAGAAAGGATTTGGACAAAACAACTAAATAAAATAATATAAAATAAAATAAAATAAAATAAAATAAAAATTACTAAAGGAAAGGTGATTGCTTACAGAGTTTTAATTTTTCAGATCTACATGGTTTATACTTTCCCATGCTCCTGTTCCCATCAATAACCCAACCATTCACCTTCTGTGAAATCTAAACCTTCTGTGCTTCATGTTTTATTCATCTTAAGGTGCTTAATTTATACCAAAGGACAGCAGAGGGGCTAAGAGTAGCCTGTGTAAGGGGAGATGCCTTTAAGGCTATTATTCATGCCCTTTGATCTCAAGTTTTCACTCAAGAAACTTCAGTTCTGTGGGTAATTAGAGGCTGCCACTAACTGTTGCTCTATAAATTACAATAAATCTGAAGAAAGCCAAAGATCTTTGAGACTTTAGCCATGTTTTAATATTGATAGTGCCCGGAACAATTATAAATATGTCCTAAAACACCAAAGTTATTTCTGACTCAGTGCTAGCTGTTTTCTTTTACATTTATTTTTCATAACACATTTAATAAATATCCAATTCAAAAGTATTTTTGACTATTTATTCTTTTCTACCACTTAGGCTAACACCTAACAAACTACAATATGATGGATGAAGAGTGACACCAAACTTAAACTTTCCCATGGAAATATATGTTATGAACTGTACACAATCAATTATTTCAGACAAAGCCTGTGCTGTTTCCTCTTCTTCTAAGACTGCTACATATTTAGATTTTCAGCTTGAAAGCCCATTTTGGCACCACTAATGAAATAAATTATGTTTCTTGTCAGATCTCCCACTGGGTGGCGTGTGGTACCTCATGTACGTTCATTTGTCACCCTCAAATAGAATAATACTTCCAGGAGGTTCCCAGCACAGATAACTGCCCAAGTGGAAGTTAATTAAGTCATTGGTTCACTTTGCTCTGGAGGATGTTAAACCACTGATGCTAAATGAGATACTTATAGTACCACACCAGAGACACATCAAATTAAAAGACCAGAAGAATTCAAATGTATATAGTGCTGTCCTGACAGATTACAATGAAAAGAGGAGTAATAGATAGAAAGCCATTTAGAAGGAAACATGGAACCAGAAATTTATTTTAAGGTCAACAGAAACCATTCTTCTCCTAAGATCTGGATGGAAAAATTCTAAAAAAAAAAAAAAAAAAAAAAAAAACAAAAAAAGAGTAATTTTCTCTCTATTTCAAATCGGAGACTTGACGATTTATCCTGTCATGCTTCCAGTGATGATTTTTCATTTATCTCTGGTTTTCCATATTATATAATGTGTAACACTGAATCACTCTTTCTAACTACTAACTTATCCAACCCCAAGGAAGTTAGGTTTTTTTTGTTTGTTTGTTTGTTTTTTTCCTTAAGCGTAGCCTATATGGAAAGCTTACAATTTCTTAACCACTTAAGAAATGCTGTCAGCAAATCAATGGCATGTATTATTTATTTATTTATTTACTTTTCATGTAAGAGGAGAACTTTGTTGCAACAGTTAAGATAAAGAAGTTTCACTTCTATGGAGGAGCAGGAAATATTAACCAAGTAGCCCAAAGTGCTTTTCTAGGCAGAATACAAAGTTCACACAAGAATTTGGGCTCTGTAATAATAGTGAGAACAAGATTTCATACCCCTCACTAGTTTGATCAACTCCCATTACAACAAGAAAACCAGGCAGGCAATAAATGTTGACATTTTGCTTTATACTTTACTATAATCTTTTTTCCTCCTGACAGTAAAACTATTTGAAGAACAGTGACTGGCTCAAAACAAGAGAAAAGAAAATCCTTTAGCTTTTGGGCTCCCAATATAAAATCATATTCCAACATTAGCAAACAGAAACATTACTTTGGTTTAGAAAATATTCATTGGCTCATTGGAATAAGATCAGTGAGGTTTATTAAGCCTGCAGGGGTATATTGCAAAATCTCCACTTTCACTTGTAGTCTCAGTAGTAGGAAAAGAGTGGGTAGCTACCTTCACACACAGTGTAGACTCTGTGAGGAACTACAAATACTATAGCACAAGGAGAAACTTTTGTCCTGAAGACTACTAGATCAGCAAAATTCACACACACAAAAAAATGAAGAAAAAGAAAAACAAAATACCTGTCTTTCTAATTTAGTATATTGGCCTAAAAGGAAAAATGGGCAGTTTGGTTGTCTTCAGAGAGGTTTCCTGCTACAGTCAAGAGAAATGAGACAGGTTGCATCTTCCATTTCTATGATAAGGCCATATTCAACTGGCATTACTAATTTGGTATGACAGTAATTTAATGAATAGTTCTGAAGGGAGTAGACTTATAAACAGGATCAGGAGGTGGCTATAATCAGGGTAAAGCATCTGGTCCATAGTTTTAAATAACCTGAAAGAGCTCTTTTGTGGAGTATTGAACATGACAGTTTGACAAAGGGTGAGACATGGGGCCTTTCCATGACAGATTCTGCCCTGCCAGACAAACTCACTCCCCTGAATAAAGGACAGGCTTACTCTGTGTATAATCCTTCAGGAACAAAGACGTTCTAGGCACAGAACAGTTTGAAGGTTTAGGAGCTGCTAGCCAGTATGAAGAGGTAATGCCTCTGCAGGTGTGAGGAAGTAGAACAACTTGAAAATGTTACTGAAAAATGCCATATCGTCTGCAGTAAGAGCTTATAGCTATTAAAGGCAACCTAGTTTAGAGACAAAACTGATACACTTTGAAGCCACCTTACTTATTCTGCATGACATGGAACAAACCAAACTATTCTTAAAAGTGAAGATGTGAATTTATTTGGCTTCCTCTAAACTGAACAGCAAATATGCTGAGTGTAAATTGCATAATTGCATTTTTTTTTTTTTTTTTTTTTTTTTTCCCAAAGTATACCCAGCTGCTGTTTGCCACTCTCTTCCACCCAGTGGGTTCAGTTCTCTTTCACACAGAAGTTGGGATGGCTGGTGCAGAATGAAGGCTTTGCCACAGAATGTGTGAGGGGGAGGTGGACAAGGAGATCAGAAAGGCAACTCTCTTCTCAGGATTTTAGATTTTAATTCTAGATTTAGCTGTGGACAGGATTTTCTGCCTGTCTTGTTCACCTGGCCTGGCATCATTCCAGGTATCAACTAAGTATAGTGCCTAACATAATAGAACTGGTCAAATCTGGAACATTCCTATAAGAAAAGTGATCACAATGCTATGGACCTTCTCAAAATGAGTATAGCAAACACATTACCACATCTCTAAAAATGAAATACGCATTTATGGCAAATGCCTCCAAATAGTTTCAAAACTAGAGTTTCATTGAAATTGTTATTACTTAATGGAAGGGCATTTATAGACATGAGGTTATAATGAAATTAAATGAAATTCAAACCAAAGAGTGGGCATATATATTTCCAAGGACACTACATCCTTAACTTAGACCTCAGTGCTTTTATTCTCAGCACTAGAAGCTGAGGACTGCACAAAAGCTTTGATCAACCTTAATTAACTCTGCATTGCATCTGTAACTGGGAATTGTTTACAATACTTTGGCTGAAAGCAAGAAGCCAACCAATATATTTAGGAAAAAAATAAAAATAAAAATCACTAGAATAGAGTTTGACTTGCTGAAGTAATACCATGCCAGCTAGGTTACAAAAAAACAACAACAACAACAACAACAAAAACCAACAACAACAACAAAAAACAGTTTGCCATAAATGCATCACTGTTCCTCTAATGTAAAAAGGAAATCCTTACAAATTAGAATTTATGGCTGTGTTGTCCATATACAGCATTTCTGTTGGAAACTCTGATGAGAAGCCCTTGGTATTGCTCTGGGCTGGGCTATGCCCTGCAGCTGTGCCTGAAGCTGAGTGTCAAACACTGAGGCTCCAGTTGTTTTGAGAATCCAGCTGGGGTATTTGTGGGTGGCTTCCCAGCTAGCATCTTCTCATGACTTTTGGCTGCGAGTCCTTCTGGCCAGCCTGGCAGCTCAAGAGTTGAATGTGTGGCTGGGATAACATCATCTTGCTGTCGTGCTCAGTTGACCTTCACAATGTTTTTGTTTTGACTCATATTTGCTTGTAAGGAATTTGCTTTTTCTGTCACTACATAAATACACAGGCAGACCCAGGCCAAATCCTGAATCCTTCACTTTGCAGGCTCTGAGCCCAGCCACAAATCTGAGCCCTGGCTGGGATCTACACTGCACAACACTAGGCAAATACAGCAGCTGTACAGCTTTACATGCATCCAGCCCTGATGCCTCTGCAAGGAAACCCTAGAGTATAGGTTCCTGCCCTAATATTCCTGCAGAAACATGCAAGGGTCCCACCAACAGCCGAGAAGGAAGAATTAGGCCAACCAGATCCACTTCTCTCAATATCCAGCATGACTGACAACCCTCCATGAGAAAACCCCTAATGCCATAATGACTCCTATAGCTCATTATTACTATAATGCCACCAACACCCACTCAGCAGAAGGGACAGACCTGTTCTTGCAAGCTCAGACTCACAGACAAAAGCCAGCATAGGCTGGGAGGAAAGAGGTAGCTTTAGATAAACTTAAAGCAGGTACCAAACAAGAACAAATTGTAGGTTTCTAAAAGTGCTGCCACCAAAGCTGAGACCTGTTCTAATTGTGATGGTGTTTGTTCTCTCATTCCCATATATAACTGCAAGTGTCGGTGAAGTCATAACAGCCTTGCAGAAGAAAATCCAGAAAATATTGCTTTAGTGAAGGTTTTTTGCACCTCTTAGACAGGAGCAATTCCAGTGACCAATCTTACCTTCCAGAATCAAGTCCAGGGATTAGTTTTGCTCAACGATTTTGAAACTATGGTTCCCCAAAGTGCTGGTAAATCATCTGTATGTAGTCTCTTACAGATTAAACAGCATAATCTCATCAGCCCTAAATAGCTGAGCTAAAACTCTTTGAGAAACTTTGAGAGCTGACAACAGACTTAGTACCAAGCTGTGGGTGTCACTGTCCTCCACAACACTGTCATTAAAGCAAGCTGTGTGTAGAAGCTTGGAATCACCATTATTGCAGAGAAAAAAGACATGCTATGGCAATATCTGCATTACACATTTGTCCTGGACCAGAGCCCTGTGCTCTAGTGTGTCAAGATTGCTTGTTTGGGTGTGTTAGGAAGGCAGGCAGATGTCATCCTGGTGGGCCATGTGAGATGATGGTCCCAGCTGCAAACACCCACACTTTCCTCTGAAAATTGAGCTGTTTGACTTCAGAAGGATGTTAGCAGTGGGCAGGTTTAACTTAAAACTCTAATGGGCATTGGCTTGTCTCTTTGAGAAAGCAACTTTGAATAGTGATGACCCTAGATCCCTAGATGAAGGCAGGAGGTGAGTATGGGGTCAGCAGTGGTCATGCCCAAGGAGGTCCTGTGCTGCCACTGCTGCTTCTTAAAAGCTCTCTCTGACACTTGGAGCCCTAAAAGGTTTTAAGATCAGAGCTACGGAGTTCCAGATTCTGCTTCATGGTTAACCAGGGAAGTGAGTTAGCACAAAACGAAACAAAACAAAAATTTAAGTCAAGATTGAAGATAAAGACATACGGAAGATACATTGAAAAGGGACAAAAGACAGAATAATGCATATATTTCCTCAGTGGAAAATATTTGATCTTTGATCTTCTGCTATTGTTTCATATATGCATGAATTTTAAAAGTTATAATTATTTTTCCCTAAACATCTAGTGTTCTAATGTAAGATACGTCCTCTTTTATTTATTTATTTATTTAATTTTTTAAAATATTTTCATGGGAACACTTATTAAAAGAAATCAGATGTTTGAGAAAACAAACACACAAGACAAATACTTCAAACTATGCAAAGACAAGAAAAGAAAAAAAAAACACAAGAGATTGAAAAATGATCATTTTAATGTTTTCAATTAAAAACAATTTTTGAAAGAAGGTTGCCTTTACAGATGTTTGGAACACTTCTACTTAAAGAATGTAATCAATATATACTAGTTTAAGCTAAAATATTTCACAGAAGCATCTCAATGTTGATGATATTTTTAAATGAGAAGGTTTCAGAGGTCACTTTGCAATGAGAGAAGTTTTAAAAAAAAAAAAAAAAGAATCACTGAAAGGCAGATCCTTATGACAGAAAAACATGTTTTATGACATTGCTGACATTGCCAGCTCCAGTGGAGGGGGATTCTTCTGAATGGTTTTTACTGTTATGCTTATTTTTTTTTCTGTAACGTGCACCAAAACCCCTCTCAAGCTGGTGTGGTCCATTTCATGAGCTGGACTTGTCCTTTACATCTCTCTGATCATCTACAGCTCATTATAACGTGACCTGTAGGCCTGTGCAGTGCTGTGGCCTGGAGTCCTACAGCTCCTAATGTCCTAACTAAAGACTTGCTGGGACACACAGCCTGGATGGGACTTGCAGCCATTTAATTTAGTGGAAAACCCAGGGCATAGACAGGGAGACCGGACCAGAGGTGCCTGCTGTACCACGCTGTCTCTCTCACCAAGGAGCTGGGCCGCTCCCAAGTCTCTCCTTCTGAGATGTAAACTTCATTTGCCATTTTCCCCCAACGCTTTATTGCAATTTGCATACACCTATGCTTGAAGAATAGATGTACTATGCATAAATGTCCTAACTGGCATACAAACAAGGATGTTTATACATAAGCAAATTTATTCTTTGTTGGCTATTAGAGTCATTAGTCTCTTTCAAACACTTGAGTCATTCTATTCATGGAGCAGAAAGAGTATCAGTGACCTCAGCAACCCACCACAGACAAACCAGTGAGCAGCCAGTGATGAATAAAAGAAGAAAAATCTCATTTAAATAAAAAATCCACAAGCTTGAATTTCTTTATAAAAACTGTAAAGAATAACTTGCAGATTAGCAAAGAAACTCAGATTTTAAACAATTAACAAAAAGGAGTGAAGATCGAGGTCTTGGCCTGAAGCTTGATGCAGTCAATGGAAAGACTCACTGTTTAGTGGTTTTGGGGAGTGTTTCCTGCTTCCGGGTGGATTCGAGAAAAAATAATTTATAGAGTTTCCAACTCTACAAGGAAGGGGAACATCTTTTCAAAACAGAGATATGCACTATCTAAGGACAAGGAAAGTCGGTTTGAAGAGATATGGCAGCACATGAAGGAAAAGGGTGTGTGTGTGTGGGGGGGGGGGGAATGAAGGAAAAATAAGACATTATTTTCTTTGTGTCCCTGCAGAGTGGGATGCAGGACAGAGAACATAAATTTAGGCCTGTGCTGCTGGGAACAGGAGAGGTGTCAGAAATCACACATTCTGCAGTGTGTTCCTCTACAAGAATGTCCCTTGAGAGAAAAGCCTCTAAGTGTGTGAGCAGAACCCATAAAATTTTACACCCACACCCCCAAAAAAGGGAAGAATCGAGAGTCCAAACCTGCCAGAGAAATTTTGACCCTTCATTTAAATGTCTGCAATGCTTTTACAAGACATGGTTTGAAAAGGGCTGCATGCTTGCAGTAAAAAAGTTACAACTATAACTTTTTCATTGTAGCAGTCTGTTCTTGCCAATGCCAAGATATTATTTTCTACCCTCAAAACAGCGTGTAAGTATCCATGGTTTTAAAATTCTGCTCAGTAGTTTCATACCAAACTGTTCATTGTTTATACAATTTTTCATATCAAAATGCATTCTGTGTGCCAGGGAAATTGAATATATCATATTTTAATCATTTTGAATAAATTGTGTTTACTATAGTTTTTAAATTTTGTTTGTTTTGTTTTGTTTTTTTAAAAACAAAACAAAACAACAACAACAACAACAAAAACACGTTTTCCAAAACTACCAAAAGGATTGAAAACAATTATGCTTCTGGCACAAGACTCTGAAGAATATTCAGCACAAATTACATTTCATTCTATTATTAATAGATGTGATGTGAAAAATGAAGATATATGGCTACTTGTTTCTGTTTATAATTATAGAGATACCATTCCTGTTTTCCATCTTTTATATACGTTTTTTAGAATCTTTGGGTTGGATACCTATGTGTTTGTGATCTCTTATCCAAAGGGCAAAAATGACAATGAAAATAAGAGCAGCTATCCTGTTACAAAATTAATTTGGGAATGATAAATGAGTGTTTTTAGAATGAATTGCATAGGTTACCATTTAAACAGGTCTTGACAGCTAACCAGTCCTTTCCTATAACAAAAAGGGGGAAAAAATGTAAAGAATGTATAAATGGGTTGATTGCCCCAGGATGTCTCTCAAGAAGGATTAGAAAAACCAACTGGGTCATTTTCTATCCCCACAAAAGCACTATTTGTGCTGCAAAAGTTTACCCTGATAATCATGTTACTACAAAATAATAATAATAATAATAATAATCTGGTCCTGTACAAACTCTTGTAAGACATTTGAAGTCATAGGTGCCACTGAGTCAGCTGCATAATTCAGGCTGAGCCTATCCAAAGGGTGGGAGTGAGAACAAGATCTCTACAGCATAGACAGGGAAAACCAAGCAATATATTTTCCTGCTAACATTGAAAAAGTGCTGTGAAATCAAACTCCCCAATTCAGGCAAAAGTTTGTCAGGGCTGTGTTGGTTTTATCTTTGGGTTTTAACTGGCAGCTCCCAGTCATGAACATTCTTGCTTCTAAATCTGCTGCTTCCAGTTGAGAGACAGGGATTTCTAAAATGTCCAATCAGTTATGAGTAAGACTCCAGCATGGCTTAAGGCCAGTCATGATATACATTTGATGAGATGGGACATCTGTGTTTCAGTTTGGTCTCTTTACAATAAATTTATTGGCAGGCGTAAGTCTAAAGCTTTGTCCGGGTATTACTCCTTCTATGAGACAAGACAACTGGAATATTTTTATTTGTGCCCTGTAATTTTTCTTCTGTTTTGTTTTCTTGCAAGATTTCTTCCTATTCCTAATGTAGTTATTTAATGAAGATAGAATGTCTTCCTCACCTTGATCAGTGCATTTTTCACTCTAACCTTTCTGCACTTAAAAGCTTTAAAACTGACATAACTGTTCAGACCAAGAGCCCAGTTCCTAGCTGTGGAAGATAGGGGTAGACATTTATGGAAATAATACAGGAAAAAATTGAAAGAATGAAGGGAACCATCTTCCCAGCATACTGTAATCAGATCTTCTGAGCTGCAGTGTTGTGCAGCTGGTTTCACTTCGCTTATTTGGCTTCCTCAAAATCCTACAGCTATTGGCTTCAGATTATACTTCTTGCTGTACAAAATATATATTTCTTTAAAATAAAACTATATTACCTGGTAATTTTTTGTTGTCTCAAACCCACAATTATGGGAAATGGTGAAGAGCCTTTTACCTTTCCTATACCTTTCTGTTTTAAAACCTTAAACAAGGAGTAGTGAGAAAAGTCCAAATAGTGAAGCAAAATAGAACAAAAATAAGGAAAAAGGGAATTGTCAAAAAACAGTATAGCAAAGCAAAGTGAGAGAAATACAGGTGATGAACATGTGCTTAGAACTGAATGTAGAGATTTTCCAATGGTGAGAGAACCTGAGATGTGTTCTAAATATCCCAAATACCAACATTGCCTTTGAATCACTAGTCTGTGTCCTCAGCAGGTATTTTATTCATACTAGGGATCTCTGTTTGTTAAAATCCATACATCTACAAATAAGCAAAACAAAAAGCTCAAACAACTAAACCAATTATTTGTTCATGTGTAACAGAAAAAAAAGGAAAGATTCTCTTCCTGGCCCCAGCTGTTCATACTTATATTCTCTTGACAAATGCTTGAGAGTTTCTATCTGACACATTCATTAATATTTTGGGGAAAAAGTGGGTCCTGGATAAATTCATACTGAGATGTTACTATAACAATCATATGTAATATGGTCAAACACAACAGTCTTGGGGATATCTCTGCTGCTCTGTTAGCTATAAGTTTATGGGGTGGACAGGACAAGGATGTGGATCTTTCAGAATGACCAGCATGAAGGGTTGCCACTCAGTTCATGGTACATTAGAAGAAGGCAAAAAAGGAAGCAGATATTTTATAGGTGGAACAGTGGCATGCCCACAGCTGAACCAGGTGCCATAAGAGCACTTAAATTTATTATGAATGGAAACATGGTCTCCCTATGGAACACCATGACTGCCCTTTACAGACCAATGTAGTACATCTATTGAAGGACCTTAACACAGTCTTTGTGTAGCAAAGCGCAAAGCCAACTAGTCTGCTCCACTTGCCCCCAGCACAATATCTGTGAATGAATGAACTGACCTGAATTTGAATATGAACAATCCCAATGAGCAGGTGCTCAAAGCTCAGTCCAAATGAAATAAATAATTTCCCAGAGATCTGAACAAAAATTAATTTGTGCATGAAATTATGACTGTGAACTGTGATTCTGCCACTTATGTTTGAGTGCTGAAGACAGCAGTCAAACTTCTCCAACATTTCACAAACTGTTATTGACAACACAGAGAAACCTGTGTATGTGCAAAGCTCTCTGGCATGTATGCTATCATAAAATTTAAAGCCTGACTTTAAGACAAAGAACAGTTGGATTATAGGCACTTCTTTGTGGAAAGGAAAAAGGAAATTATTTGTATTTGGCATTTCAGCTAGTAAGATGGCTTGATCCAAAGCCCATTAAAGAAAAATATTTTACTCCAATTGCTTTCACTGAATACTGGGACCCAGGGTCCTCATTGACTTGTATGTTACATTCACCAAGACACAATACCTGCCCCCCAAAATTCACTATCCAATCCTCTGAACCATTAGTAAATAAACATATCTTATAGACCTGCAAACATCCCATAATTGCTTGTGCCTGAAAGATGAAAATACTAGGAACATTTGAAACCAGACAAGACAAACAAAATAACCACTATTCACAATTTTAATGTATGTAAACATAGTGATTTTTAGATCTAGTCATTCAAAATTCTTCTTCAAATCTGAATTTCTACTTTCTAGTCCAGATCAGATTCAGATGGTGTTACCCTAAAAAAAGAAAAAAAAAAAGAAAAAAAAAAAAAGAAAAAAAATGTCTGTTTTGAATCCTCTGACCTCCCTCATTTTGTTTTAAATATATATGCCCAGAAAACACAACAATTATGCAGGTACAGAACAGTATGAACAGTATGAATTGAACAGTATGTTGCATTGATTAATGGAGCTCTAAAGCTCCAATATCCCTACAGTTTTGGATGGATAGGTAGAAAGACAGACCAGACATCAAAGGGTATGTATTTATAAATACACATCGAATTTCCGTTGACGGTATATGATGGATGTGAGCTTATCTGCTCTTTGGGATACAAGTTGTTCTGTTCAAGAGATTAAAAAGTATGGAATGAAAAAAAAAATTAAAAAATAAAAAATAAAAACACCTCATGAACTCCCCTTAAAATGTTGCAAATATTCCTGATTTTCCTTTTGGTTGTTTATACTTTGTGCTGCAGATGATTTATATCATTTAGGTGATTACCCCTTGCAAAAAAAATGTCAAATACTCTGTTGCCCATTCAAAGCAAATTCATTTTCTTTGTTTTATTTTATCTAATATTTTTAATAGTTACTCTTTCTCCTACAATGCTGCTTTGACAGTTGATACCAAGACACCTGAGTCAAGTGGTTCTGATTTTTCTTCATTGTTAGCTAGAAGTCTGTGGTTTTCCAGCTGTGGTTTTTAAAGGTCATACAAAAGGAGCTGACGGTAAAAATCCAAAGGCTGCTTTACTCTTACATTTTCATGCCAGCTCTGCAAGGACTGAAAACCCACTGTGGCTGTCTTTGAACACTTAAAGAAGCACAAGAGAGATATTTGAACTATCAGTTAATGAGAATGAGCCTTAGTTCTCCAAAGCACTAAGAATTTGCCCATTGATCACAACAAGCTACACTGTAGTATTTAAGAAGTAACAGCTGTGGGCTATGCATGGACTATGCACACGCATGGGCTATGACACTCACTTCTAAATTCCCACCATCCAATGGTTATTCATGTCTTTATCACCTTAAAGCTGAATTATTACTCAGCCCTCCATCTCTGACTGTGCCTATAAACCATTCTGAAACTGCTGCAAGTGCAGCATTACAAGAAATATTTAATACAGACACAACCTTGTCTTTGATATCCACAAAGTACAAACTGGTGCATTCCAGTCTAAATTTTAATATGATATTTTTGACCTTAGGTAATTTACATTGTTAGAGAAGCCTAGCCATTTATGCTGTACTCTCTTCTGAGGAACAGAAGGAAGTATTCAGGTTCAAAACATGTAAACACACTTATGTGATTTGTGTCAATAACTTTATGTCCCCCAAAGCCATAATTCACCAGTGCTTTTATTAACAGGTTTCACGAATTAAACAAGAACCCTAGAAAGCAAGCTTTTTGTATAAATAAAAAGAGTAACAACTGTACAGTTCAGATATTTGAAAATGGAGTAGCTGTCCGTGAGCTTTGGGAGAATAGGAATTTGAAGTTATCACTTGATGAAAGGACTTTTAATTTCACTTGGACTGTCATTGGTTTCAGACAGTAAGAGCCTTATACAATGTTCCATGTGTGTGCAATGTTTCCTCTCCGTGAAGCATTCCACAGTACTGCAGCTGAGCCTTGTTTTTACAGACCGTTTCACTAACCTTGCTCAAGCTACTAATTCATACAATCACCCAATGAACAGAACATAAAGACCCCTGTAAAATTAAACAGTGGGAAGTCAAAAAAAAATCCCCTTTTCAACTGCATCCTCTGAGAACTAAATCCAAAGCAGAAATTGAACAAGCAAGCTCCAACTTTGTAAAAAAAAAAATAATAAAAAATTGTTCTGCCAGTTCAGTAACACTGATAATGACAGGACAACCATTTTACTCAGCTTGTTGCAATCATCTGAAAGCAAACATGTGTACTAACATTAGCAGTTTTTGTGGATCTAGGCAGCCACTCAAATTCAGGCACTGGAGTTCCCCCCCCCCCAAAAAAAAAAAAAATAATAATAATTACCCCAAAACATCTCTCTTTAAACAGTAAAAAATAAAAAATAAATAAATAAATAAATCCAAGTTTACAAACGTAAGCAGCTTGATCTTTAATTTGCATTTATTAGGCACTGATGGAAACCCATGGACTTGGGGAGGTGACTTATGCTTTCAAAGCGATGGTAAAAATACAGCCACTGTATTGGCCACTGCATGTTTTATATAGCCTGTTCTAATGGCTATTACACTTAAGGATTTGCTCCCCAGCCTACAGAACACACAGGTGTTTAGTGTCAGCATGTTGAGAAAATATGCAGATACAGAAAGATAAAAGCTATCAAAAAGGCCTTTAAAAGTGAATGAAAATTACAATCAAGAACTTAGCAGAAGCAAATCTCCTTTGGACAAGACTTCATACAGTGAGAGTACTAAGAAACTTACGTAATTGGACTAACAGTTTGGGATTTTCTTCTAGCATCTGGTTGTCACTTGAACTGCAGTGCAACTCCAATTATATTTTATAGGGAGCAATTTTATTTTTATAGTTTATGAATACTTTGGAATTGTTCTGTGAAAGGAAATAAAAATGAAGAAAAATAAAAGGATCGGCTGGCTTCATAGCTTCTAAATGGAGATCAGAAGGCACAATCTAGACTAGCTGTTTACAGTACCCGCTACTGAAACTGTTAATTCAAAGCAGTGCCCTGGAAATATCTATCAGTCTTATCCTCCCTGCCCATTTAAGGGGAAGGAATGAAATCTCAAGGGATTATTGGGGAACAGTCCAAAAGTCTCATCTCTCCTCTGAGTGAGCTAGTATTCATCAGGAATAAAGACTTCAAATGACAAACTGACTCTTTCTTCTTTTTCTTTGCTAAATAAGTCCTCCTCTTGGTGTTAGAATCAAGGACAAAAATACTGTTCCTTCTCCTGACTGCGCATCTTACTCTGAACTCGTACTTAAGGGAGATGGATGTCCAGCTCACTGGCTGGTGCACAGAAAGCAGTGACACTCAATCTTGGTGCTTATTGAGGACAACCTGCTTAATCGGACATCCAACAGACATCTTTAGTGAAAGTGTGGGGAAATTCTTATTTGGGAGACACAAGTGCAAAACCTATGTCTAGTTCTCAGAGATACATGTTGCTGCAAGAAAGGAGTCTAATTAGAGAGCAAATATTTCTGCTGCTCAAATAACTTTATCCAGTGCAAAAGCATTTCCTGGTGCATCCTATTCTGGACAAAATTTATTTTGTGTAGTATAGAAATTTGCAGTGGCCTTTTACCTGCAAGAGGAAGCATCTGGAAGATGGGCTCTGTAGGAGGAGGAGCATCAGTGAGAGGAAACTTGCAGGGCACTTTGGGAGCTATTTCCTCTGCTGTCAGCAGTTAACCAGTGACAGTAAGTTACATTTTCAACTTCACTGGCCCCACTAAACAACACTGGCCCCTTCCAAGCTAAACTTTACGTTCAGGTTGGTATAATTTATATTTTAGGACTGCACAAAGTGAAAGCATTGGTAGAATGTGATATAAACCTCCTGTGCAAGGTGTGATTAAACAAGCTGCTAAATCTGAGCTTGTGCAGGTGTCCTGACTGAGGTGCAGCTTTTTGTGTATCCTGCTTTTAGTAGGCAAACAAATAAGGTTCTCCCCTGTGCTACACTGATGTGTTACAAGATTAGGGATTTTGCCATTGTGATTATTGTAGGATGGAAATATTGCCTATTTCTGTTCTCATATCTAGCTGTATACTTGCTAATAAAATAGTGCCTACAGTCTCACATCTACACCCTCCTTGTGTCTAAGGAGTCAGTTTTAGAGGATACATAAATAATGCCATGGTCCAGTATCCCATTCATTTGGGGGAGGGAAAGGAAATTTATTTAATTAAGCAAGTGGCATACTGTACTGCTGCTACAATTTCAGCTGGCACCTTAGTATTAATTGTTCAGATTCAAATGTTCCTTAATTAGAACACAGATTTCCACCAAGCCTTCTTGCTTTCTTCTTGGACAAATCAGAAAAAAATAAAAATGAATAAACTCTTATTTTCTTTTAACATGTAAACTGCGACAGATGCCAGTTTTACCCTCCACCCTCAGTCAGATCAGTGCCCCTTTACTTAGGCTTATCTGCATTTTCATCTATACCTTCAACATTTTCCAAACAGCTCCTCATAAAAAATAAATTCTGTTGAAGTACTACAGCTTTACATTTTTAATGATGACTAGCCCACTGAAGCTGACAGATTTCCATTACTTTAAACTTGGATCAAGACAGATCAAAATATGTTCCTTCATGCACTGGCTGTGATTAATTATCAGAGATGCACAGATATTTGTGTTAGAATATTATTTAGTCTTTACCATTTACAGTAATGTTTTGAGGAGAGCCTGATTCATCACTGTACACTTCTATCACTGGAAATTTATTTATTTATTTATTTATTTATTTGATATTTGGACACTTTGGTTCTGTTGACAAGCTGTTTTTATTGGTTTCTCTGCATAAAGAAAGTTGTTTTTATTGTTGTTGTTTTCCAGCAGAAGATATACCACAGAATTGCAAGCTTTCTTACAAATTGTAAAAGCACAGTGTTCTCCTCCTATCCTATTCCCTGCTGTTTTGTCCTTAAGCCTTGCAACAAGCTAGAACAAGATAAACACTTCACAGGATACAGAGAACTCTTTGAAAGAGTCACCTCTTGTTTGGAGGTGTGACACAGGATCACAGAAATATTTTCCCATTAACTTTGTGAAGATTCACATCTATACAGGAGCTATTTCAGTAACATTCCTTCAGGGTACAGAAGAACCCTTTTGCAAACATCTTACATAATGATAAAATTAGGCATGCAATTCTTCATCTGGATTATCTGTGGAAGCCCCAGTCCTCTTTCAGACAGACATGTTTCAATAAACATTGAGTCAATGCTTGTTTGTAGAATTAAAATAACTTTTTTTTTTTTTTTTATATATATATATTTTTTACTATATTTTCTTTAAACTCACCATCTAGGACTCTCATGTGTTTTTCTGCTCAACAGCAATGAACCTGCAGGGGATTCAGATTCAGTAAAGACTCTGTTTATACCCAATATAACAGTGTTCAAACTGTAAGTTAAAGCAGTTTATGTTACTGCCTTCCATTTTCAAGGAAAAGAAAAACAAAACTTGTAAAGGGCAGATCTCCTCCCATCACATGATTGAGGTCACTGGAAGGCCAAGTTTGACAATTCAGCTGTGGTATAACCTTGAATGAAGTAGAATCAATTCCCCATCTTGTGATTTAAAACTTGGAAAGGGCCAGCTCTGCATTCCTGATCATACTGCTCTTCCACATTGCCCTGCCAAATCACTAAGTAGAAAAATCTAATGTATAACTTTTACGGGCCTGTCTCCAGTGCAGGGTAAGTATTGTCCTTCAAAGCAGCTCACAGAGTGATGACAACAGTGCACAGATCAGACACTGAATGGAAGCTGTGTTGGGAACTGTGAAGAAACTGATAGTGTCTAAACTTGTGACACTCCCTAAAAGATTTAGGTGAAGAAATTTGGCCTGAACTTAAACAGACAGATGATTGTAAAGGGCTACGGATCTTTTTTCCTATAGTACCAATTTTTTTTTTTTTTTTTTTTTTTTTTTTTTTTGTCAGTGAGGGTTAAAGCAAACAGTCCACCATGATCCCACTATGTAATTACTTCCATTTTGTTTAGGCAGTTTAACCTCACTTTAACCCCTCTGACTACTGTTCAAGATGAAACAAAATGACTTTGATGATCTTAGACCAGCAATAATAATAAACTCCTCTGGTGTTGTAAACCTCTTTGTGCTAAGGACAGAGAGACTGATTACTCCTCCAAACTGTTTGTGCTGTGTGATTGATAATGACCAGTTGAAATTCCCCTGGCTTCTCCCTGTGTACCTCCATACAAGGATGATTTAATTCACTGGCACTTGGGAGGAGATTACCTCAAGGCATGGTGTGGGTTCAAAGGCACAGTGAAGAATGGCTTTCTGTAGGCAAGAGCTGGGGGCAGAGCCTTCTGAAACCTGCAGCCTCTTTGCTGGCATAACAAGCTGGGAGTTAGATCCTCAGCTAGCATAAATAACTTCAATAAAGACATATTAGCTTTATTGCTAAGATATATTAGTTTTATTAAAGCTTGTTCTGGGGTGCTGTTAGCTGTTCAAAGACAAAGCTGTCCCATTCAAATTATCTCATCACTTTTGGCTGCTGACAGATCCAAGGCATCTCCAGACCACTCAAACTCTATCACCACTCAAACCATCCATACCTGCAATTCCAGTGTGACAGCATGCTCTGCAATTACCACAAACTGAAGCAGTCTAGGAGAACGACATGCTGTGGCAAGAGAAGGCTTTAAAAAATATGCAGAGTAAACACACTGTAGAGTTGAATTGACCTGATTTGCATTCATAAATGAGGTATGGTGAATGCAATTATACTGTGGCCACGGACTAAAGGTCAAATGTCATGATTTTTAATTACAAACACACTAGCAGCAAACCAGCCATATCCATTTAGTAAAGCTTTAAAATCCTCAAACAGACCACAGATGTGTGTGTGGGGGAACAGAGAGAGGGCAGGAGTGAGAGAGTCCCCATGACTTACAGACCATGTTACATCAAGTTTGGTGTGTCGGAAAACATATTATTAGCTGTAGTATTGTGTGATGAGAATAAAGTTTCCAAAGTAAACTCCCATTAAGTTAATATTTAGTGCTACAGATGACCCAAATTCTTATTCCAATATATTTCAAAACTAGAAACAGGTAGGTGTCATTTCAAAGGCCTCTGCCACTCTGAATGCTTCTATGCTGCTGCAGCAGGATATATTCACTGCTTTAAGCTATGAATGATGATGAGCTTTAAGATGAAAGAAACATGCAAGAATTTTTCATAGACTACAATATTCACTGAAAAAAAAATAAAATAAAAATCTGTAGTTAAATCATCCAACTTGCTTCCTTATTTAGTTATTAGAGATATCTAGTAAACAGACCTACCAACACTTAATCGTTTAAAGCAATGTGGAAAAATAAGTTTCCACTGCTGATGGAACCACATTGCCCCAGAATACAGCTGAATGGCTGATTTTGGGATCAGTCTACATTAGGCTAAATTATGTTAGTCTTTGGGTCATTAACTCTGCTTCTGTTGAGTCACTTTGATCATAGATGAATTTCAGTTCACTCCCAAAAATATTCTCAGAGCCAGAAGAAAACAGGATTTTCCTGGTTCCTCAGCAACAAGGGCTTTCCCAACCCATATAAATAAATACAGAAAGTCAATTAAACTACTAACATGTATGATATAATAATGGCCAAACTTGAGATATGTAATTCCAGCACAAGAAGAACCCTAGGTTGATCTTTTAGCCCAGTTTTTCTGTGCATGCTTTTTAGTGGAGCAGGCTGTTCCCTAAGCTTTTGCCTCCCACGTGGATCCAGCATGTTACAAACTTCCAAATCAGACTCACGCCTGGGGACAACCTCACCATCTTCTGAGGACAGGGTAAGGTGTAGTAAGTATTTCACTGCAAAGAGAGATCAATTAATTACTTGAATTAGTGCTCCCACAGCTGTAACATTCTTCACCTGCTGCTCAGACAGGTACATAATTCTTCCCTATCTTTGAAAACCATCAAAGGTTTCCACTTTGAGCACATGCTTTAAAACTGTAGTCCACATTGATCACTACAAACAAGGGCAAAAGCAACAGCGCACAAAGGAGTGAAGGATCTAGAGTGTGGAGGTAATTTGCAGTGGCAAGGACCATCAATATACCAGATTTCTACCCATGGAGGAAGGTTGCTCAGCAGACTCTTGGTTTTAATGCTCTTTTTGCAATATCAGATACACAGTGCCTCCGTGATCCAGGTCCACGCCCTATGCTGAAGTGACCACGCTTACTCCAGAAATGTTGTATTTCAGGTGCGAGGGAGATTTCTGTAATTTGGTCATCTTTGTGATTATTTCTTTCACCGCTTCACACATGTGCCATAGGCTTCTCTGATACAGTTTTTATACAGGTGGAAAAGATGTTTTCAAGCAAATTTCTTTCTTGGTCTGAACATTTATTTAAATGCAAGCAGATTTTCCTCCCTCCAAAAAACACCTAACAAATTAAAACATCTGCTTCAAGGGAATCACAAGTTTATTGCTGTCATAACAACCTGACATTTGACATGCTGCACTTTGCTGAATTAAAGTCACAGTACACTGTGCTCCAGAGAAGCAATGATACTTTGCTGTAACATCTGTAGAGTACAAAATGCAGGTTTGCTCTCAGGTTCAAAGAACACTTGGAACTATATTCCTTGAAATCAAAAACTGGAAGATGGCATATGGTTAGCACCTCTTTTTTGTTTTATTTATCAACTTTTTTTGTGGGATATAAACGTACTTAATTTTGAATCCTAGAAATCTGCCCCTGAAGAGAAACCTTAGCAAGCCAGGACAAGTAAAGGATCCTTTCTAAAATCTTCTGCTCAGGAGAATAAAATAAAATAAAATAAAATAAAATAAAATAAAATAAAATAAAATAAAATAAAATAAAATAAAAATGTGCTGCCTGAAAAAGAAAAGGAGAGGACTAGATAAGTACATCCTGATGTCTTTTCACAAGTAGGACTTTACTGATAGACCAAGTAAGAAGCACATAACGCACTGCTGTGTTGGTGGTTTACTTGAATGACCTTCCATGAAGCTTAGTTCCTCAGTGCATTGGTTTCCTGTTTGCAAAACTGAGACCATAGTAACTGTCTGCCTCAAATTCCTCTCCGAATCTGTTATGTAAATTGTCAGATATTGTAGTACCCTGGGAATGGGGACCATCTAAGCACAGAGACAAAGATATGGAGATAAAGACACAAAGAAGGCAATCTACCATTTTTCTTCCTTTTCCTAAGTTCACTGTTAAGCCCCAGAAGCCTATAGTCAGCATTCTAAATCACCAAAGTGTTTCTAACAGAAAACCACCACCAACAACAACATCAAAAAACCTGAAGGAAGTAATAAGTGTCAAACACACATCAAAAACAGGCTAGGTTTACTTTATATTTTTATTTTTTTTTCCATAAGTCTCTGCTAGAATTCTTTTAAAAAATATATCTTTTTGTGGGTAGCCCATATGCTGCTCAACTCAATTGTATACTGTTGTAATGCACTATCTATTAGAAAGCATACACCTTCAACCAAGGGTTAGTTACATAAAGACTCTTTAATGGGAAGAGAAAACTTTTTCAAGGAACTTTAGAAATTCTACATTCAAAATTCCAGTATTTTCTGTTTGTCAATATTCAATTTTCTGTTGGTCAATATTATGAATTCCACATAGGAATGGACTGGTATAACCCTGTAGCATTGATGTTCTTGGCACAGTATGCATGCAGAAGTCTATTACATCCCACTTTATGAGGCTTTCCACTAAAGTTTAAAATACTGAATGTTTTGGTTTGCACTGATAAGTCACAACAGTTGTGTTGACTCATTTTAAATAAAACAGAGAAGCAGATGGGAGCAACTAAAGAAAGAAAGAAGAAGAAGAATAAAAAGAAGAAGAAGAGGAAGAAGAAGAAGAAGAAGAAGAAGAAGAAGAAGAAAAAGAAGAAGAAGAAGAAGAAGAAGTAAACAGTGCAAACACATTTACTCAACAGTCTGGTGCTGAGTCAGAACTTACAGTAGCTCTTCCTCCTCTAACTCTAACTAGCCCTGGAAATATTTGAAGGCCTGGCAAGCTCAGAAAGAATAATATGGTAGTGACAGCACGTTCCATGGAAAACAGAGCGTAGACAAAAGCAAACAGGTTGACAAAACACAAGGAAGATTTATGTTCACATTGTAGATATAACATTTTGACGGTACCCATTTTGCCTTTTATTTGCAACAACTGAAGGCAGCATTGCATACTGTGTTGTGACTCGGCTGACATGGCTGGAAGAACAACTATTTTAACACTGATGCAAGATAAGGGGAGCAGCTGCTCCCATCTAGACCCAAAGATACATTCCTTATTTCCCTTCCTTTCAAAAGTCACTCTCTACCTCTGTTCTGTCAACACTCCCCTACTAAGGGTCACGGAAGAATTTATTCCACCTTTTTTATCACATACATTCATATGTAGCACTTCATTTACTGAGGTATTTTTTGGGGGAGATGATAACTCTTAACTCTTTAAGGTTTGGAAGACTAGGTCTTCAGGTCATAAGCACTGTTTCCTAAAGGTCAGATGCTGCTTGCTTGGTTATGTCAATTTTATTACAATCACCTCACTTTCAATGTACAATGGGCATTTGATGATTGATGTTTTGTAATGGGACATTCCTACTGAACTCTTTAAGAAATTCTTTCCTTCCATTCAAGAGTTCAAAGGAAAGAGAAAAATTGAAACAGCAATTGCATAAGATTTATGTACTGTACTGTGAGAACCCAAATACTCTCCTGTTGTTATCTAACAGCAATTGGGAACAGCATATGGAAAATGACTTCAGGTATTCTTGACTTTACCTCACAGCGC
>CM021697.1:8650579-8665126 GCA_011074415.1 Stictonetta naevosa | reverse complement strand
AAAGCCATGTGGACACCTACAGGGAAAATAGGAGGTCTCAAAATGTTGTTGGAAGATCAAAATTTGTGATTCTCTCACTGTACTCTATTTTTTGTCAACTTTGCTTAAGTTACATTTTCATATTATTTTTTTTATTTTCCAAAGTAGTTGGGGCTGGAAACAAATTTTCTCGTCATTTTTATAGAACTGTAGAGCAGCCATTCCCAGGTGGAATTTCTATAAAGCAAAGCTTTATTTTAATCCACAAGCCTCAAACTAATATATAACCTCCCAATTCTTCTAAGGCAAGGGTAAAGCAGCAGGTGTTTCAAGTTCCTGGGAGATGCATTACAGAGACAAATTTAAACCATTCATGATTAATAAATATATATATATATATATTTCATCTGGAAAGGCTAGGAGAATATGAAATTTCAGTGATCATACTATAGGCTTTAAAATATAAATAACCCTCATAACACCTGCATGTGGGGAAACAAAGCAATATTCAAAAGTGTGTTTAATAGAACCAGGCAAAAAAACTCTACACTATTAAATGAAAAATTGAAATGCAAGTGCATAACAGTCATAATTTTTAAAGCAGGGATCCAAAATAATGAACAAACAGCCAATAACTAGAAAATCACCTGAAGGATTGAATTCAAAGGACTTATTAAAAATATCAAGTTTACCTTTTAAAGTACCTGTGTAATTACATGTATTACAATGTAGTATGCAGGGCACACAAGGAAAGCATGTGCTGTAAAGGCCTGAACAACCTATGGCCGTACGTATGCAGAAAACACAGCAGGTTCCTGAGCTCATGGTTGCATAAATGTCCAGGAGAGGGAGCCTGAAGGCAGTCTGCACTGCACCATTATGGACCTGTCCTACTGTGCAAGTTTTGCCTTACAATTCATCAGCAGAGGACCTGATTGGAAGCTAATGTGAAAGGCTACCCCCCCAAAAAAAAAACACAACAAAACACACACACACACACACACAAAAACACACACACAAAAAACAAACAAACAAACAAACCAAAAAAAAACACACAAAAAAAACACTTTGTTGGCATAGTACTCTGAACAAAGCCACTAGACTATAGGATATGAATTGTCTTTGCTAGATATCACACCTCTTCCTTTAGCAGTAAGAAATGACAATATGCACCTTTGTCCTCCAGTCTCATAGACTTGTGTTAAACAAGCCTACAGCAGGCATAGGGATGCAAGACAGAATTTTTGTTCATTTGATTGAATAAAAAAAAAAATATGATCTGGGCAGAAAGACATTAGATTACTTATTTATTTATGTATTTTTTCTAAGTTAGTAGAAGAGTTAACTGGGATTCCAGATTTTATTCTTATCAATACCACTGTATAAACAACTTGAAGCTCATCAGACTGTGTTAAGTGTGCTCAGACAGAATATTGGGAGCAGTGCACTTATCCACTCCATACATGATACGATACTTATTTGGTTAGTAGCTATATACCGGATGTTAATTTAATATCAAATCTTAATATGCAAATATTTTGCCTAATTCATAGTTAAGCCTACTGGGAAAAGACTGTTCTTGATTCCTGGAAAACCCTTATGAATCCAGTGGTTGGTTATTTAATATCTTGCTTTCTCATCCCACTTAGTCTACTGGCAATACTATCTGCCAGGAAGAGAATTAATGATGGTGAGTCATGATTTACCAAGAAAGAGTCTGTTTTTTCAAGGAGACTTCAACAACAAGGAGCCAAATCCCCAAGTAAACTTTGTGATATTACAAGAGTAAAAACAATCAAGACACTACACATGCTATAACTGCGGATTCCCTAGATGCAAATGAAGTTAGAAGGAATATATGGACATGGAATATATGGAATATATGAACAATATATGGAATATATGAACATATTTTCTTTTAAGCAAATGGCACAAAAATTCACCTCACTTCTAACTTACCATAGTAAATTATTGCATAAAATAATCACAAAGTTGTTTATTAAACAGACAGTGATATTTTGTTGGAATCTAAAAGTGACCACACAGTCCAATCATAATAAACCCTAGCAGATTAGATTAGGTTTAATGCTATTTCCTGCATTGAAAAGAGGTGCAGTCCCACCCAATTGCCAAACTCAACACCCTGCTGCCAAAGGCAAGCAGAAAGTTGTCTCGGTGTGACAGTAGTTGAGTAACAGACTTCCTAGGTGATGTTTTGAATTATTAAGAAAAAGACATCTTAATAAGGGCAAAAGTTCTCAATGGTTTTGTAGGAGCCTTTGTAAAGCCAGATCTGGAGATAGGTGGCACACAATATGTACCTCAGAAATCAAATCCAGAATTTGGTTTCAAAATCTTACAGTTCCAAATGTTATCATGCTTCCATAATTTATGAAAAAATACTTATACGTGAAAACAAAGTGTGCTTGCTGATGTGAAGTTGAAGAAAGGCACAGCTAGGTAGAAACCACTACAGGAGGGACTTTGTCCGAAAGTCTACCACCTTGTAGTTGCAGTCATTGTTTTTATACAGCTCTCTTAGGAACTAGTTGAACTTCACCTTAAAATTACTTTGTGTTTTTGTCCCCTATATTTATTTATTTATTTATTCAATTGCTATTCTGTTTAGTATATCACTCCTGTTGTTTTGAAAGCAAATTCCAAGAAAAAATAATTTAATATAATACTACACTTTTACTGTGTTTTCAGAGATAATCTGGTGGAACTGCTATTTCTAAAAACTGGCTTTAACTTAATAGACAAAACTATATTCAAAAAAATGGAATTACAGTTGTTCACGCTTATCTGAAATATTTGCTCTGAAATTCAGTGAAAAATACTGTTTACTTCAATAAAACTGCTATTGCAGAAGGTCTATTAGGAACTAATGACTGAATAAGAGATTATTTTTAAGCATATATCTAGACTGAACAGAATATACAGTACTCTAACTTCCCAATTCCTCAGCTGGCTGTATAAAAGATACAGCAGTGTACATTGTGACTCCCTGCCACTGCAGGCAGATACATCTCCTTTCCAAGGAATGCAGAACAAGGAAGGAAACACACACGAGTCTCACCTTTATATGGTTCTGATGATTTATACAGAGACTATATTAACTTTGCTTGTCCAGATTTTTGTTACAATACACAGTAAAATTCCAATGAACATCTAAGTCTGCTAAATAATTAGCAGATGGTGACCCAAGATGGATAGATAGGGTAACATGGCTGTAATCTTAAATTTCAAGAAGCAAAGCAGTTTGGAAAAGGTGGTGGAATGGTGGAATGGTTTTCATGGGAAAAGATGAAATCTGGGGACAGGGCAGAGGAAAAGGTCCTTCTTTTCCTCCTGTGTACACACAGCCCAAAAAACTTCCAGAATCAGGGCCTTCTGCCACTGGAATTGTTAGGAGTTCTGGTGTTAATCTATACTGTACTGTTACTGACTTCTGTATGCACAGAGTAGATTTGTCCCTTTTCTTCTGTAGTGATGTGGTATCCTGAACCTTCACTCTTGCTGTCACTCATCTTACACCTGAAAAGCTCATTCAGAAGAAAAATGAAAACATTTTTATCCTTTCCAATTCTCCTAATTTGATTATTCCCTGAGGCAAAATAATCAACTAGCACACCTGTGGAAAGTGGGCAAAAAGCAGAGGAAACCCATCAGGGAAACTTCCTGCAACCATAGCTGTGCATGTTGCCACTGGAGCATGCCCAGTGCCTAATGGCACATTAGGTAGGCACTGATCTCAGCCAGTTTATGAGGTCTGATACAAAACTGAATCACTTTCTGCTGAAGCCCGTGGAGCAGAAATTGCTACTTCTAAACTAATCCATTTTCAAATTAGCTTCCAATTTTGACAGATGACCTCACTGCAAATCAGCTTACCTAATTGCTAACACTCACTAAGAGAAGAGAAATCTTTTTTTTCTTTTTCTTTTTTTTTCTCCTTTTTTTTTTTTTTTTTTTTTTTTTCTCCTATTTATTTATTTATTTTTAATTCCTTGTATCTTCCTTTCATACTTCTCCAACCTGGAAGATAAACTTTATGAAAGCTGAGATTTCTTAATTGTCTACTCTTATTTAGACAGCAAGAAGGGTAAAAGGAAATCAATGACTGTCAATGTTTCACCAATGGTAGAGTTGATAGTATATGCTATTTTTTAATACAAATTTCATAAATTATTTTGTATATATATTAGAACAAGATGCAGAGATTTCTACTAAAATAGACTCAGTTTCTTGGTCCTTGCACTTAATTATAGGCAGTTCTTTTTTGCAGTTGGTAATTGAAAAGACAAATCTTAAGAAGAATCTGGGTGCAAAGCTAATAGCAAGGGAAGATTTGATTTCCATGTGATTTTTAAAAGTGGATAGAAGAAGCAATCACAAGTTGCCTCATAATTCTGTTCTAGATGATTTTAATTATGAGAAGTGGAGGTATTTATTTCCATGGAAGATTATACTTAGAGATGAGAGTGCATAACTAATACCTTATACAAGCATGTTTCAGACTGAAGAACAGAGAAGATAGTCTCAAATCAACAGATACAGGTAAATCGAATTTTAGAACAACATCAGAACTATGTCAAATTACAGGGACTTCTGGGACAAGTTAGTATCTCAGTTTGAATCTTCCCTAATTTGATGATATTCAATTCCAAATAGCTGCCTTATTTATTATTATTATTATTCTAGATAACTGACATATTTATATGCAATGTATACTATATACGGTAGGACAGAGTGTACAGAAATGTACAGAAATATTTAACTTCTGAGTACCAAAGAAACAGACACAGACACAGAATTTCTAGGTTGGAAGAGACCTCAAGATCATCGAGTCCAACCACTGACCTAACACTAACAGTCCCCACTAAACCATATCCCTAAGCTCTACATCTAAATGTCTTTTAAAGACCTCCAGGGATGGTGACTCAACCACTTCGCTGGGCAGCCCGTTCCAATGTCTAACAACCCTTTCAGTAAAGAAGTTCTTCCTAAGATCCAACCTAAAACTCCCCTGGCACAACTTAAGCCCATTCCCCCTCGTCCTGTCACCAGGCACGTGGGAGAACAGACCAACCCCCACCTCGCTACAGCCTCCTTTGAGGTACCTGTAGAGTGCGATAAGGTCACCCCTGAGCCTCCTTTTCTCCAGGCTGAACAATCCCAGCTCCCTCAGCCGCTCCTCATAGGACCTGTTCTCCAGGCCCCTCACCAGCTTCGTCGCCCTTCTCTGGACTCGCTCAAGCACCTCGATGTCCTTCTTGTAGCAAGGGGCCCAAAACTGAACACAGTACTTGAGGTGCGGCCTCACCAGAGCCGAGTACAGGGGGACAATCACCTCCCTAGCCCTGCTGGTCACACTGTTTCTTATACAAGCCAGGATGCTGTTGGCCTTCTTGGCCACCTGAGCACACTGCTGGCTCATATTCAGCTGACAATCAACCATCACTCCCAGGTCCTTCTCTGCCTGGCAGCTTTCCAACCACTCATCTCCCATCCTGTAGCTCTGCTTGGGGTTATTGCGCCCCAGGTGCAGGACCCGGCACTTGGCCTTGTTGAACTTCAAGCAGGTGACCTCAGCCCATTGGTGCAGCCTATCCAGATCCTCCTGCAGAGCCTTCCTACCCTCGAGCAAATTGACACACGCACCTAACTTGGTGTCATCTGCAAACTTACTGAGGGTGCACTCAATGCTCTCATCCAGATCATCGATGAAGACATTAAAGAGGACCGGCCCCAGCACCGAGCCCTGGGGAACACCCCTAGTGACCAGCCTCCAACTGGATTTGACTCCATTTACCACGACTCTTTGGGCCCGGCTATCCAGCCAGTTTCTAACCCAATGAAGCGTGCGCCAGTCCAAGCCAAGAGCAGCCAGTTTCTTGAGGAGAATGCTGTGGGAAACGGTGTCAAAAGCCTTGCTGAAGTCAAGGTAGACCACATCCACAGCCTTTCCCTCATCCACCCAGCGCGTCACTTTGTCATAGAAGGAGATCAGGTTCGTCAAGCAGGACCTGCCTTTCATAAACCCATGCTGACTGGGCCTGATCGCCTGCTTGCCCTGCAAGTGCTGCGTGATGACTCTCAAGATAATCTGCTCCACGAGCTTCCCTGGCACTGAGGTCAAACTAAAAGGCCTATAGTTCCCTGGGTCTACCTTCTGGCCCTTCTTGTAGATTGGCGTCACGTTTGTTAGCCACCAGTCAACTGGGATCTCCCCTGATAGCCAGGACTGTTGATAAATGATGGTAAGCGGCTTGGCCAGCTCCTCTGCCAGTTCTCTCAATACCCTCGGGTGGATCCCATCCGGCCCCATCGACTTGTGCACATCCAAGTGCCGTACCAGGTCACCAACCATTTCTTCGTGGATAGTGAGGGCCACATCCTGCTCCCCATCCCCTTCCACCAGTTCAGGGTACTGGGTATCCAGAGAACAACCGGTATTGCCACTAAAGACTGAGGCGAAGAAGGCATTAAGCACCTCCACCTTTTCCTCATCTCTTGTAACTAAGTTCCCCCCCGCATCCAGTAAAGGAGGGAGATTCTCCTTAGTCCTCCTTTTTGTGTTGATGTATTTATAAAAACATTTTTTGTTATCTTTAATGGCAGTAGCTAGATTGAGCTCCAGATGAGCTTTAGCCTTTCTAATTTTGTCCCTGCACAGCCTTGCAACATCCTTATAGTCTTCCCTAGTGGCCTGCCCACTTTTCCAAAGATTATAAACCCTCTTTTTTCTCCTAAGCTCAAGCCACAATTCTCTGTTCAGCCAGGCTGGTCTTCTTCCCCGCCAGCTCGTCTTTGGGCACGTGGGGACAGACCGTTCCTGCGCCATTAAGATTTCCCTCTTGAAGAGCGCCCAGCCTTCTTGGACTCCTCTGCCCTTCAGAACCACCTCCCAAGGAACTCTACCAACCAGTGTCCTCAGCAGCACAAAGTCAGCCCTCCGGAAGTCCAATACAGCGGTTTTACTGGTCCCCTTCCTGGACTCGCCAAGAATAGAGAACTACACCACTTTGTGGTCACTCTGCCCAAGACAGCTCCCGACAATCACATCCTCCACCAGTCCTTCTCTGTTAGTGAACAGATGGTCTA
The DNA here is from genome assembly GCA_011074415.1 of Stictonetta naevosa. Taxonomy (NCBI): domain Eukaryota; kingdom Metazoa; phylum Chordata; class Aves; order Anseriformes; family Anatidae; genus Stictonetta; species Stictonetta naevosa. Next base: position 8,658,040 of record CM021697.1, on the reverse strand, counting down.
GCGGGGCACCACCCCTGGTAGGCTCACTAACCAGCTGTGTCAGGAAGCTATCTTCCATGCTCTCCAGAAACCTCCTAGACTGCTTTCTCTGGGTTGTGTTGTGCTTCCAGGATACGTCAGGGAAGTTGAAGTCCCCCACGAGAACAAGCGCTGAAGATTTCACAACTTCTGTCAGCTGCCTGTAGAACTCCTCATCCGTCTCCTCATCCTGGTTTGGCGGTCTATAACAGACCCCGACCAGGACACTAGCCTTGTTGGCCCCGCCGATCCTAACCCAAAGGGACTCGACCTTGTCATTCCCAGCCTCGAGTTCTACAACATCAAAAGACTCTCTAATATAGAGAGCCACACCACCACCCCTTCTGTGCTGCCTGTCCCTTCTGAAGAGTTTATAGCCAGACATTGCAGCACTCCAGTCATGAGAGTGGTCCCACCACGTCTCCGTGATGGCAACCAAGTCGTAGCCTGCCTGCTGCACGATGGCTTCCAGCTCCTCCTGTTTGTTACCCATGCTGCGTGCATTGGTGTAGATGCATTTCAGCTGGGCCATTGCCTTAACCCCCGGCCTTGCTATTGTTCCCCCTGGCACAGCTCCAACAATCCTTGCTTCAGCCCCATCCCCCTTCTTACCTAGTTTAAAGCCCTCTCAATGAGCCCTGCCAGCTCCTGGCCCAGGATCCGTTTTCACCTAAAGGATAGGGACCCGTCTGCGGCCATCAGGCTGGGTGTCGAGTAAAGTGCCCCATGGTCGAAAAACCCAAGATTTCTGTGTTGGCACCAGCCCCTGAGCCATGTGTTTAGCAGGTGGGCTTTCCGTGTCCTCTCTGTACCCCTCCCTGCCACCGTAGGGATGGACGAAAATACCACCTGCACTCCCGCTCCATCCACTAACCGTCCCAGTCCCCTAAAGTCTCATTTGATGGCCCTCAGGCTTCTCTCTTCAATGTCATCACTACCTGCCTGGACTATCAAAAGATGATAATAGTCAGAGGGGCGAACCAGGCTGGGAAGCTTCCTGGCAACGTCCCTGACCCTGGCCCCAGGGAGGCAGCAGACTTCCTTACGGGTAGGGTCAGGCCGACAAATAGGGCCCTCTGTTCCCCTGAGGAGAGAGTCTCCCACAACAATAACCCTTCTGTCTTTCTTGGTGGAGGCAGTCCTGAGGCGTGGAGTCGACCTCCTCGCCCTAGACATCCTCCTGGGTACACTTGCTACCTCTTCCTCACCCACCGGTCTCTCAAGCTCCAGGGCCTCAAACCTGTTGTGTAAGGGCACCTGGAAAGGTGGGGCCGGAAGGGGAGGGCATCGCCTGTGATGTCGAGCAGGGACCTGTTTCCATTCCTCTTCAACTCCCAGATCCCCTTCCTCTGCCTGACGGCGACAGGGCAGGTGGTCCACCCCCATTTGGGGTGTCTCACCCCGGTACCTCTCCTTGAGGCCCTGCAGAGAGTCGCTCCACCAGTCTATCTCCCACTCACACTCCCTGATATCCCTCAACCTCTCCACCTCCTCCTTGAGCTCCGCCACCATGCGGACCAGGTCATCCACCTGCTCACACCTCACGCACGCAGTTTCTCTGCCTCCCGCGGATGGCAGCAACAGGCTCAGACACTCCCTGCATCCGGTGACCTGAACTGCTGCATTTTTTTAACGGGTAGTCGGTCTGGGTGTGTACCGACTTCCTGGAGAGCGCACCGTGCCTGGTGGAGACCATTATCGCCTAGCTAACGGCTGTCGTTACAGGAGGTGTTACGTATGGGCGGGGGAGAGCGCTCTGCCCTTCCTGCTCGCCCTGCCTGCGCTAACTGACGCGCCACGCCCTTCTGACGCGCCACGCCCTGTTTGCCCTCCCTGGTCGCCGCGATCCTGATCGCCGCGCTCCCTAGGGGCAGCTTTCGAACGGCTGGGGAGGGGGCGATGCTGACTCCGCCTACGCCTGGTCAGCCTCCCTCACGAGGGCTGCCGGGTCCTGGCGGCTCCCTCGAGTAGGCTCGATGCCGGAAAAATTAGCCCTGCCTGGCCCGATCCCCCGCTCCGCTGCAGAACGCGTCTGCCACGGAGCCGATCGCCTCGGCAAATGTCTCTATTTTTCATTACATTATGAAGAAGGTAAAATTAAGAAATAATACTAAAAGAGCAACAACAACAAAGTGGAGAAAAAACACTGCAATGGTTAAAGAATTATGAAGACCTCTCCAAAAATCATACAGCTTATCCAAGTTGCTCTTCAATCAGCACAAATTAAGCAACTATTAAGTTGCCTACACTGACACAAAATAGATGGTAGTGAAAAAAGAATCTCTGTGCAGCTGAGTAAGGGACAGTCCAGATTTCCATTCTGTTGTGTCAGCTGGTTTAGCAGCAAATCTGCATTTCCTCCTGAAGAGATACACATGTACTTTTTAAAATAACAAAATAGCCAACATGTCTCTAAATATGATTATCATAACCACATATAACTTGTTGTACAACTATGCTCAGCTTCATAGGTAGGGCAGAAAGCCAGAAAATGTGGTAAGCATATCCCCTTCCCCAATCCTTTGACCTACTAGTGCTATGTTTATCTTCATGCTGACATTCCTAAAAATCTATATTTCCCACTTGAATCAAGCTACCATATTTTGAGAAGAGAATAGCAACTAATGTTCTTTTGGCTTTTTAGAAACATTTTTTCTTTGCATTAACTGCCTTACTTTTTCTTTCCTTTGTAAGCCTTTCTTCATTGAGTCCTTATTTCATTTCTGACTCTATGACTCTTTGCAGTCCATCTTGGTTACATGTTAAATAAATAAATATAATAAAAATCCCAAGGCAACATTGTGGCTTGTGGTTTCAAATGTCATTTTTACTATGTCCCTGAAGTTTAGACATGAATGATGCATTAACCTTTGAAGTAGCATTGTCCTGGGACATAGCTGAAATTTTCTATTAGAGGAGGAATGTTCAGATAGACTGATTGGTACTAGCTCCTGGCTAGGCTAAAAGTATAGCTTTCCCCTCTCTTAGGTCTAACTCCTAGCATAGGAATGCAGAAACAAAAGGAAATAAAATAAGGTGATAAATCTAGAAGTTATTCTGAGCAACTTTATAGATGTTTAAGGTATAAATTGGAACATATAATTCTTTCTTTAGTCATTTTATCCATTTTCACTTGTGTCTAATGTCTTTAAAATATGCTATGCTATTTTGAAAGTTATATGGATTTATTTTTCTTGTTTGCTTGTTTTTCTCCCCATTGGGGGAAATGTTCTGGGTGAGCTCTAAATTAATAGGATAAGGTATAGCTTATTTTATTAGGAGTTCTCTAAACAGTGTAAGTATGCAACTCAAATTCCAAAATATTTGGCCCCCTACTGAAACAAATAGAAGTGCTTGAGGAACAGAAATGCACTACTGACCTCAGAGCAATTTTTAATATTCTTAAGTGTTGCTTCCAAATAGTAAAATCCGTTGAAGTGGTGTCTACCTATTTTTCTATATCTGGGGATAAACTCTATTATTTATTTATCTTAACAGGAGTCTTCTTTCAGTGTATCTCATAATATTAAAGGTAATTAACTAATTATAAACAGTACTAGAGACCAAACCCATGAAACTAAACTCATCTGCTACTGAGAATGCCCAGTGTCATTGTAATTTTCCCATCCCATTTCAAGGAGTCTTCAGAAATGAGATTTAGTCTATTCTTGTAAATGCTTCAGATAGGACCATCAACAAAGTAGCCAAATGTGGCAAACGAATAATCAGAAGTAGGAGGATACCATCAGGTACACTAAGTATTTGTAATTGCTTTCCAACAAGTGCAAATGGTTGTGGTGGTACAAAAGATATTGATCTGGAGTTTTAAAATCATCTCTTATTACCATTTCTCAAATCTTGGCCAAAGATTAAAATAACATAATTAGGCCTAAAATTGTAGCCTAATCATGGGACCTAAACAAACAGAGGAGCAGAAAACAGTGGCACTCAGCTGGAACAAGGAGAAAAGCAACAAAGTAAGGAAAGACAAAAGGTATAAGGGACCCCTGGCCAAAACCCCCAGGATCACCTTAGCTCAAAAAGGGTTGCACAATGACATACTTCATAAGAAAGATTATACATAATGGTTGTGGCTGCTTTTGCAAATACCCATTTGAAAACCAGTGAACTGATTCAAAGATAAGATATTGAAGGGGAGAGGGAAATCAGTGACTTCACTTTCCCTGTACATACTACCTTTTTTTTTTTTTTTTCTTTTCAGTTTTCTGATCACTAGCCAAAATAAGTCACCCTCTGCACAAATACAGTATTTTTCTTGCAATTTATTATTATTTTTCCCATTTGTATTGGCTTATCAAAGACTCTGCATGGAGAAGACAGCACTTTAGATGCCCATTGTGTATGGACTGGCAGATATTTGACAGCATTTTGTAACCCAAATATAAAGCATCAAAATTTGAAATGGAAATGGTGGAAACCTCAGAAACAGAAGTCATTGAGTCTTCAGGGACTTCAACCATTCAGTTGCCAGCATTTTCTATAACCTACATGTTGGGTAACTGACACGATGGGTTTGGTGCAAGAATATTTCTCTCCTCCAGACAAAAAAAAAAAAAAAAAAAAAAGCAAACAATTGAAAACAAAACAAAAACAACAATAACAAAACAAAACAAAACAAAACCTTTCACTGATAAAAGTAAACTTCACTGTAAGGTAGCAACTGAATACAACAGTTCTGCTCATCAAGGAATGCTACTATGTAGGTAAGTAATTCTGACACTTTCTTCTTACAACCTCTGTAAGGTTGCAATAACAACCTCTGTTATTGCTCTCCAAAATAGTGTTCTCCTCCTTTTACCTCCTTTGTAGGGGGAAAGATAATAAGCAAAAGGAACATTTAAACAGATGTGAAAGTGCTACTTTCCTTAATGAATATATAACTTCTATTGGAAGATTCAGTTTTGATGATCTAGGTTTTCTAAGTAAAATTAAAGAAACAAACAAAAATAACAAAAAAATCTTTACACTTTTCAAACACTGTAAATGGTCCAAAAATGTATGTAATTTATTTACTTTGAAGCTTTTATTCTCTCATAGTAATGTGAAAGAAACCTAAAAATCAGACCTGTTGTCATTTCTGTATAAGCTGTGATAAAATGATTTTTGCTTGAACTTCAAAGCTAGGCTCATATCTAGCAGAAAGTACAGAATGGGTGGCAAGATTTTTTCCATTAGACATATCTGGCTATTGACAGATTTTATAATGACATCATGATGCTGTACTCCATCTCTCTGGAGTACAAGCCTGTCAAAAAAAAAAAAAAAAAAAAAAAGGATTTATCTGCATAAAACACAAACTTTATATTCTAACATTTGTAAAATAACATATTATCCATTACAGATTTATAGGACAATATTAGTCTGCAAGACTGAAAAGTACAACTACTTCTTAGAATAGTTTGAAAGAAATTTATGTTTAGAATTGCACTAAGCATAACAGGAAGCAAAAGATGGAGAAATATCTATGTTATATTTTTATTCTTTCAATAAATCATGAATATATCAAAAAATATGAATACAGAGAACAGAAAAAGAAACACAGCATCTACAATGTTGCTGTCATGACTGACATTTTAATTGGCTCACAAGTGTATGGGGACTGCAGTATGTTTAGGCTTAATTTCCACATGTACAATACAGCCATTACAACAAGTCTTTTCTGCATCTGGGAATTAGTTTATAGCATTGCAACTGTTGCTCATCTGGTCTTCTGTTGTCTTTGCGACGAACATGAGTCTTGACAGAACTGTGGCTGGACAGAATAGCTAGCAGATATTATTGTAGTCCCTCTAGGTATACTAGTTGAGAATATATCTCTGTAAGCAGAAAGAAGCTCAAACCATGGCATTTATTTTTGGAGTTAAATAAAATAGAAATTGGAGACTGAGTACAGCTTCTTGTGTTGAGATGGGAAAAGCAGTGGTGCAAAAGGTATGGTAGGTAAAACAGCATGTACAAACAATTGCCAGCACTAGAAGTCGTCAGCCTAGGATTGCTGTTTTGCACCACAATTTTCAGGGCACATACAAACAAAATCCATCTGCATTATAGCTGGTTGTGAGTTCTTCAAAATGTTCTTTTTTCCATCCAAAAATTATAGTTGTCAGAATATTTTTTTTTCCTCTAGTGAAAACTAATAATTTTCAATAACACTTTTATTTGAAACCTTTTGCAGATAAATCCTTCATGGAATACCCCAATTGTCCTGACTCTACTTTTACTTAGACAAAACACGAGAGCATGGAATTTATGCACAAATGTTATGTATGGTCCAGTGAAAATAATTTGTATGCATGGAACAACCATAAAGACTGTATCTCTCCAAGAATATGTTTCCAAGCACAAAAAGCACCATCCTTGGAGATGCTTCACAGACAGAACTTTTCCCCATTCCCTTCTTGAGGGATTACCTTGAACCAAATAAATAAATAATAATAAAAAAGTCAACTGCAGTCAGTCTCCTATGTCTTTTGAGATATTGAATCATTCTCTATAGAAACTTCATTCCTTTATCCCAACCAGACCAGCCAGACTCTGGCCCAATGTTTAAGTATTTTCACAAAACTAAACAGTTGCAACAAAAGCAATGAAAAGAGGCTGGTTTTATCCTAGGACTTGCCTGAGACATGAGAGTAAAAAAAAAGTTTTGTTTTGCTTTTTAATTACAGGTGAGAGTCATAACTATTTATCTATTCTTGAGCATTCACAACATATCAACATTATTAGAAAAATCAGTTGTTTTTTTTTCTACCTTTTTTTTTTCTTTATACAATTTATTAACATGATGAAGAAAATAAAACAAATTCCCCAACCCTGAAATCTTTCAGAAACCAGAGTTTTAATGTTTCAGCCAGCCCTCATCCACATGGAGACCAAATGCTTTTATCATATTATTAATTCAGTCTGCACAAGAGGTTGTGGTTCTCTTCCTAAAGGAACTCTGCTATGAAATGCAGTGCCAGGAGATCTAAGTGCCCTCCCTCCCAGTACAGTATTTTGGAGAGAGGAAGCACAGAGCAGAAGGCAGACTCTTTGTGGGTTTTGGGGGATGGTTTACATAGCACTTACACTTTGTGGTGTGGTTGGAAGGGGGAGAAAGCCAGAACATTTCAACAGCCCTTTCTCTCTGTCTCCTGTAGCTTATAAAGGACAAAGACAAACCTAGCAAAGCAGGAGAAACCAATGTCCTTGCTTCTATGACTTTTCTACCATTTTGAACAAGTTTTACCAGCAAATTCTCGTAGATCATACATTAAAGCCAGTGTTTGGGAACATATATAGGAAAGTTTTGGGGAGTACAGTAAAATCGAATATTTCATGAATGCTCAGTTTCAGGTGTTGTTTTAAACAACATTCAACTATATGAAATGTGTTTTGTTGTTATTGTTGTTCTCTTTCCTTCTTCCTCCCTCCCCCCCCCCC
>CM021697.1:8593498-8650479 GCA_011074415.1 Stictonetta naevosa | reverse complement strand
TGTTTTTTGTTTTTTTTTTTTTTGACTTTAAATGTACCCCTTCTGCCTGTCCTCACTTTTTCCACAGGAAATTTACTTTGTGAGCCACTCCATTCCTTTTAAAACTACCTGAGGACTATTTTTAATACTTCTTTCACATTTCAGGTAAATATATTAATAGTCATGTTGGCTACTGGGAACACAAGCATCAGATCTTGGGAAGATGATTGAAGCCCTAATAAATTTGAAACCGTTTTCAATTAGTACACAGGAAATTTACTTTGTGAGCCATGACTTCTTTTATTAGTGCCCTGGAGGGCAATTTAGATTGGAAAAATCAGGAGATTATTGTATGCCAAAAAAAGAAAACAGATACTTAGCTTTCATCTATAGTCTGGGATACAGCCATGAAAATGGGACTAAAATATTACTGAGTATCAGAAAATATTTATCTTTATACATTGGGGTGAATCATAGTTCCAGAGTGTTGAAAATAACATTCATCCTATCCTGAAGCGTGTAGTAACTTGAAAGTTCACCACTTGCTGTTTTTACTTTTAAATGAACCCTAAGTAAAACACTTATTTTGCATTTCTAATAGGTACGATTAAGATATGGGAACAGGTGCTCAAGAAAGCAGGAGCCTCCCTAAATTTTATCATATCTTTAGAACTTTGGTCACCTGAGTTTTCTGTTGGGTCATATCAGCTACCCCATACTCTATTCTCCTTCTCTTATTGCTCAGGTTCTCAGCGAGGAATAAAAAACCGACCATCAAAGGGACAGAGTACAGAGGGAGGGGCTCCTACCAATGCATAATATCTTCTAAAAACACGAACAGCAAGATCAACTTTTATGATTCTAAAATTTGTTTTGCCAATTATAGCCCTGTCAGTAAGGTGAAGAACAAGATACACTCAATGAAACAATTCTTAATATATCTTTGCCTGAGGTACACAAGCATCAACTGCAACAGTGTTCCTTGTGTGTTAACCTGCCTTGACCTCATCCACCTGAATAAGAGCCTCTTGCAGTGTGGTCTATAATTTTTCAATACTTTTTAATCATAGTCACGTCAGTGTCTTTCACACTTCAGCAAGCTCCTTCAAATGATGCCAAGCTCAGTTAGATTCAGCAGCACTAGACCATGGCTTAAACACTAAAGGCTAAATTATCATAGCTATTTCTTGGCTGTGCAAGGCTTTTTCCCCCTCTGTGACTGTAACTCCAGGGTAAAAGGACAAGAATATGAGAAAATCCTTGTGCACTTTGCTCCATGTGCAGCAGCTGATACACAGACTGAGAAACAAAATTCTTCAAGAAAGGAAGTGTTTTAGGCCTTTTGTCAAAGCATGTATTGCAAGGATGAGACTCCAAACAATATTCATATCATCTAGCTTTAGGTTTTGTTTGCATAGTGACTGCACTGCAGTTAGGTAAATGAGGCTGCTCTAGAAAATGTCTCAGAGTATGTAAATGAAACTAGTACTGAAAGCCTATGTTTTTGAGAAGAACCTATATGATTAGCGATCAAAAGTACTTTAGGGTCTACACAAGTAAAAATTACCCCATAATTGGCCACAACTCCTATAACAATGGGAATATTAAAAATTCCAATGGCACTCAGTAATGAATCTCCAGGTAAATACAGGTTTTGTGAGGGTATTAAAAGGCTTATGGTTTTCCTTTCCTATTTGAAGTTTCCACCTTAAAAGTTTTTGCTTCTCAAATGAATCATAGGTGTGGTATCTGAGTTCTTACACCTGAAATTATTTCAGACATGAAAATACCCATCCAAGAGCTTAACTTGAAAGAGCAAACTCTTGAAAATATTGTTTCCTCTTGCACAAAAGTTCTACTGGGTGTGATAACAGCATTTTTACTGCAATTGCAGTTATAGACCGAATTATAGCCATGGTCTATAGTTGCAGTTATAGACTGAAGCTGAAACGTACCTCCTGTCCACACATCCACATTCCAGCCATGTCCAGAACCCTGGGGCAGGAGTATCATAGCCTTTACTCCCAGACTGCAAGAGGGAGGGACACTGGTATGCCTATCAACTGAAATTCCCCAAAGAAAAGCAAAATATTCAGAAGCAGCCCTGACCAGCTGCAATAAACAGACATGATACTGTCAGGTCATATACAAGACCAGAACTGTAGGGCACATGATGGACTGCACCTATGCCTTAATACAGGCATGGTGTCTGTCTATCTGTGTCCATCAAATCAGCTGTGTCTACATGAACATATAGCTAAGGTTTTAACAGCAAAATAATCAAAGCTAACATTCAAATCCTGTGCATAAATTTAAAAGTGTTAGGATCTTTAAGAAACATAGCAATTTCACACAGAATGGCTGTAACACACTTAAAAATATGTTAAAGAAACAAACAAACAAACAAACAAAACAAACAAACAAACAAAAAAAAAAAAAAACAAAAACTTACCTCACACAACAACAAGTGCTTAATGGTCAAAGCAAAATGATCTGGTTTGATTGATGTCTTCTTTGATACTCCTAAAGGAAAACAATTTTATATTTGAAAAATACAATTTAGAGATAAAACTTAAAGGTTTACCTATGTGGTTTGAAAAATAAATAGGAACAACTACCAGAACATTGCTTTAAAGTATTCAAAGCCTTGACTTCATAACAAGAACATTCTAAATTCAGTATGATTTAGGAAAGTGCATGGCAGGAGGCTTATGATGAAACACAGTCGTATTGCTCTTGTATAAAATATCAGTCTTTGCTCTAATGAAATGAAGTCATATTGGTTTGCAACTGCAGTTTGTTAGGATTGTCTCATTAATAGAAAAAAAAAAATACAACCCTCCATATGCATCAGTTTTTATTGGAACGAAGTTACATCTCCTTATAAAGGAAAGCCTAGTCATAAGACATTGAATCAAATTGTTTTCAATTTTTGAAACATTATAGCATGCTTTGGCCCACTCAGTTAATCTTCAATAGGAAAAGGGGAGGGGAATAATAGTTATTTGGTGAGGGGACATTCAGTTTTGCAGTGCTGTAGTAATATCATATAGCACAGGTGTGGAGCATTGTGTGTACAACCCTATGGCAAAAAAGCAGCAAGCAAGAGCACATGCCAGGGAACCTGATCTGACATTAGCCAGAGTGCTATAGCACAGATGTCACGTTGCCCACGCCTAGAAGCTAGACATAAGAACTATGCACTTTTTGGCCTCACAGGTCTACTCAGACACATATGTGGGTATTCACAAAGGCTAACTGCAGCCAAGGAAAGTTGATCAGAAAGCCAGGCTCATAATGGAGTAGCTCAGATCACCTAACTTCAAGCTCTAAAAGAGCCTTGCTCCCTTCATTGGAAAAAACATTTCACCTTCCTACACTAACTTCAGACTGTATGAATTCCCTCTTCTCCATCTATTCCCCTCCCCCCCCCCCCCTCCCCCTTCCTGTAAAGCTGCAAGAAAACAAGCTACATGAAAAATATTTAAGACTTTCTACAACTCACTAATGAGAACACCGCTCATGTAAATGGACCTTCCAGGCACTGGTGCATAACTTCCACTGGCAATATGACAAACTTACCACTGCCTAATGTGTATTACATGAGTAGAGCTGAGCTGCACTTTCCTGCTCTGAGCTCTTGAATACACTCTTGCACTAAGAGGTGCTAAAGAGAGAAGGTGTTGGGGAGGGAAAGGGAAAAAGCTACATACAGCCTTTTCAGAGCTCTGTCTACGTGGAATTTGTCCATGAAAGATCAAGTCAAAATTGAACTAAAACCAGTTTTATCTGCAGTCGGTCCATTTTACTGAACATCTCAAATTAAATATTTCTGTTTGGAACACATGTATCGTGATGGTTAACGCTGTTAAATTTCTTATGACAGATGCTCTGGGATACTCCTTATAGAAAAGTATTACAAAAAGTTTGCTGAAAGACAGTCTACCCTCCAGTTTTAAAAAGATGCAGACAAAACCCCATTCATTGGAAGAAACCAATATTGTGAACATTCCCACATCACCTGTCAAACTTAACACAACATGCACCATTAAAGTAATTAGGAAAAAAAAAAAAAAAGTTTCAATATCTCAGAAATACAAGTGTTGATCTTCTGTAACCTAAACTGTCGGTGACTTAACATTAAATACATTACTTTATCAGCTAAAGAGAACAACGTTTGTAAGGTTTTCCCCGAATCTCCCTGCCCCTAAATGATACAATAGCTGCTGTCTGATTTGCCATCTAGGGGTACACTACAGGGGTTGGAACTAGATAATCTTAAAGGTTCCTTCCAACCCAAGATATTCTATGATTCTTCTCCAACCCAACTAACGGCTAAAGGCAAAATTCAGACCTTACTCTCTCATGTTAAAATCTGAATAAAGCCCAAGGAAGTAACTGGAAGATATGTGCGTTATTTCATGGAGCTATGAAAGCAAGAACTAAACTTGGTGTACACTCTGAGCTAGGTTGAACAACACCAACATAAACCATAATAACAGTAAACAGAGGAAGAATTCAGAAAAGGTACTTCTATGGATTTTATCTTTTCTTAATCTGATCCTAATTGATTACTTGGGAAAATAACTGAGAGTGTCCTAAGAGTACAAACCAAATTATTGTTCCAGTTCCCCTAAAGCCTTAGTAATTATTACGCTACCCCTGTGAACATCCTACTAAGCCAGTCCTCTCTGGACTATACATTTAATAAATCTGATTTTTAGGACATTTTCAATCGGATTTTTTCTCTATTTCCTGTGAAGCATCTGCACACCACTAAACTATTGCCTTTAATGTACAATAGCTGAAGAAAAGATTCTTAGCTACAGGAGAATTAGAGTGATATTAACATATTGTTATCAAAACGCTTCTGTTAAAGTTCTATCAACACTTTCTAGAGATACAGAAACAACTGTATTTTTGTCGTTTTATCATCTGCACAGAACAGCATTCTGCATAAATGTTTCTAATTAAAATTCTGTTAAAGAGACTAAGCTGTTTAGCATCAGATGTAGAAAAGATAAAGAGTTTTTCTCTAAGCTACAAAAATGTCAATTAAATGATTTAATGTCAAAGTTTTGTTTTTACTTTTTTAAGCTTACTTTCTCACATCGTAGAACATACACAGAAAAAAAAAGAGGGGGAAAGTCAGGTTTTAAGATTTTCAGAAGGGGCATCAAAAGTTTAAGCACCCAAAGTTATTAATCCCTTCTGAAATTCCTACTGCAGGTGCATGCCTTTTATTTATTTATTTATTTTTACTTATGCATATGAAGTCCATTCCAAACCTTGCAGTCATAAGTAGAACGAGCACCACAGATTTTAAACATTTTCACTGGTCTGCTTCTCTAGGCAAGAAGGGACAGACAGCATTCTTGTACCTCTTTCAGACATTTTCCTTATGCAAATGTTTTATGGCTCAAACCCAGAGACTCAAAGACTGATTGACCAACCCACCCACATGCACATACATATACACACATACAGAAAAGAAAACTAATGTTCTTTACTAAACAACTTGTAGGATCCTTGCTGCTTTTTCTTTTAGTCTGCTCCTAATACTTCAGGACCAATCACAAGAGCCAAACTACCTCCTGCTGTTTTTCACAGCTGAGGTTTCTCAGTCCTTTATAGGCACCATTTGACCCCTTTCCAGCTGGCTCTGATAATAGAATATGCGCAGTAGAGTCTAGTTCCACTTTCTTGCTCCCTGAACAACTGCTATAGGACTGAAAGGCACAGACCACCCTGTTAAGTGTCCTATTATTAAAACAGAAAAAAAAAATAAATAAAAAAAAATAGGAAACTCTGCTCATTTTATTATTTCTTACAAGACAAAAGGAAAGAAGGGAGCAGAGAGGGTGCCTTATGTGGATATGATTAGCTTGTATTCACTTGGAAGTCCTATTTAGAAATAGAACTTTGAACTATAAGCTTTTGAAGACATATAGCAATTTTAAAAGAAGCAGATATTTTATGAACACTTTTTTACGTACATTTTGTCTGTGGAAAACTCCACATATGAAGTGTTAGTCTGGGAAGCTATTTTGTTTAATGGACCTACACAGATTTGAAATAAACTCAGATAAAGCAACTTTCCCATGTTTAAGTTTTTGTTGTTGATGTTGCTTTTGTTTTAACTGCATGTCTGAATGCTCATTATGTTTTATATACAACACATGATTAAAAAAAAAAAAAAAAAAAAAAAAAAAAAAAAAATCTTAGCGATAAGTAAGAAAAGATCCCATGAGCTCACATTGTCTGAACTACTGAGCTGAAGATGAGAGGATCCTCTGGAAGGAAGGCTTTTATTTCCTTGGGATGAGGATGTCTATATTCATGCCACCAGCTGAGAGTGGCTTCCTGAGGTGAGGGAAGTGAAAAAAAGGGAGGCTAAATCTGTGGCATGGGCAGACACTCCTAAGAAAAGCAGGCAGCAAACACAGAAAGCAATGGAAAAGGAGGTTGTTCCAGATAAAATAGGAATCCCAGTGCTGACTGGGAACAGAAACTTGATCTGAAAGATACAGTGGGAAGGGGGGAGAATTCAAATGATCTTATTTTAATTTAATTCTCTTAAGATCTCTGAGCTTTGTTTGGGTTTGGAGGTATTTTTTTGTTGTTGTTTGTTTGTTTGTTTGATTGTTTTAATTCACTCTAAGAAAAGGCTTGGACAGGCTCATCACAAAACTATGCCTGACTTAAAAGTCCTATCACAACATCTCATCAAATATACAAAGATAGATTTGTGAATGAATACATTATCAGAAAGATATTTAACATTAAATGTCAATATTTGCATAAGAAGGTAGTCCTAAAAGGTGATGATTTGCTTTGCCCCATTGTTAAGGCTGATTATCACAAATTCTTGAGATAAAGTGGAAGCAGGATGTAGATGCTATGTAAAGCATACTTTTGTGTTCTGCAGAGATAAATTATATCCTATACATAATAATTGTATGATGAGTGATAACATCTGAGAGAACAGCATTCTTTTAGTGGAGAAATGGTATGTTACTGTATATATTTTATATACAGTATATTTTATAATAATATATTTTATTAATATAATATAATAATATATTTTATTTATATATTTTACTTCCCAATCCTCTCTAAAGGTGCATTTGTGCAAATAGGACTTTTCAAAATTAGACTCACAGACAGTCAAAGATTCTGCTTATGTTTGAATGAAGTACATCCAGTTCTTGTCAGCTGGGTTTAATTGTCTCCAGTTGTCATAAACATTATCAGAAGCTATATTACACATATTATTGTTTGGGCTTAACATTTTGGAATACCACCAACAGGGAAAGAGATGTAGAAATATTTCACTGTCTTTGAAATTATTTCTGAAAATTAACACGGACATTTTCAGTACTAGACATATTAATGAAAGCCTTTCCTGGCTGGTACGTATAAGGGCAAACACATTATTCCCAATGAGAAACATCTTTGGAAAAGTGAAGGAAAAACCTAATGGGTGGTCTTCTAAGAAATTAAAATCAGAGTTTTACATGCTAGTGACATTAGGAAAAAAAAAAAAAAAGTAACTGAGGGCTACCTTAGGGGTCCAAAGGCATGAGAGTAAGATGCTGAGTTTGAGTCCAATGGGACATACATTGTGTTCTCCCCAGGCTGATGTGGGAAAATATTGTAAATTTCTGAATTCCGCTCTGAAGCAAACATAACGATAACAAGTTTTGTTCCCTGTACTGGCTGAAGTAATAATCTATGAAGGTGGGGAACAATTGAAAGATTCTTGTATCAGCAAATACTAAATTAAATGTAATAGGTTTTGGAACATGCTTTTACCCTTGAGAATAAGTCTCCAAGATATTTGATATTAAATCATTCTGGCATTAACAGGAGCCCAGACTTACACTTGATCATTTTAGTACTTTGCATTATCAGGTATCCTTTGTCTGATCTATATTTTTAAATTATTTTCTTTTGTCTTCTTTCATCTATGCACTACTGTCTTTGTCTATATCTTTCCTATACATACATATATATACATATACATACATATATATACCTATATATATATATATCCATTTCAGATGGTTTTAAGATGGAGAGATTACATTTTCTGCTATTTGGGAGTGAAATAATGGCATGAATGATAGAGTTATCTTGTCATCCTGATATGAATTTTACTCTATCTGAATACCCTGGCAAATACTGTAATTTGGAAGAAGAAAAATAGTTAAAACCTTCTGCTAGTGCATATTGCAGATTTTAACAATAGAGAGTAGTTTCTCAACTGGTATCTTTTATTGGCTCTACTCAGGTCTTTTAACATTTGTTTTATTCTGTAATTAGACAAATCATTTATCATTATAAATATTCTGTTTGATCTCTTTTGGTTTATGCCTTCCCAACAAAATTCCATGAAAAGGAGTAGCTACATTTCTTCCATATGCAAAATTGTTTCTGACGTTTCTGATCACCATGTGATAAAGGTTCCAGGATGAGTGATGGAGAAGCAGTAGCAGATATAACTGTAGATTAACATAACGTAATGCTATAAGGCATTTGACTTAAAACAAAGGCAGTGAATGAATACATCTTCCATGCCTCCTACTCTTGTTGAACTTCCTCTAGGCCCATCTAAATAGACTGTTGCATAAACATCACTACATAACTTAGGCATGACTGTAAAATTACTAATTGACTGCTCTGTTCTCACTGATGCAAGACCTTCCTTTTCTTTATTAAGTCAGTTTTCCTGAAGATAGATGTCACTGGACATGCGATTTCCTTCTGTAAATGTCATTAAATGTGAGAAATACATAAGCACAGTTTTCTTCCTCCCTGAGGCAGGGATCCAGAAATTTTACATATAAGTCTCTTATTTAATACTTCTTGCCAGCTAGTTTGGCAGGTCCAGTCAGCACCAGTAGCATAAACTGACTTGGTGAGATATACCTTTGAAAGTGATTCATTACAACTGTGTAAACAAAGACCAACAGTGGGGAAAAGATAAACTATTTTAAGGCCTTCAATAAGTGTTTTTTTGTTTGTTTGTTTTTAATTCAGTAAAATATTCTCCTACCAAGCTCTGTCATATCCTGCACATTAGAACATTAGAACACCTAACTGGTGTTCAGTAACATTGACCTTCATTGAAATGCAGTAATAAAGACTCAAGGCCATCTGAAAACATCAAGTCTTAATTAACCTAGCAATATACACTTGAAGTCAGTGAAAATCTTGTCACTGACTTTAGTGCAAACCTTTCAAGACCTTCTGTTTTAACTCAAGTAATATTGTGCCTATAAACACACCCTTTGAAGAAAAAATATGAAGACTCACCTAAAAGCTTACAGCTTTGAACACAACCTGTATCTGCATCAAAGAAAAGTGATCTCCTGGTGATTATTCAGTAGTTGATGTTAATTAGATAGTCTCCATTGAATTCCAGTAGCAAAACTGTTCATGCTACCTTCACTATATCTCTTGACTACAGCTAGTATTTTATAGGAAATTTTATGAAATAGACATGAAGTAGCAATTCTTATTATTCATTATAAATGTGTTGTTGAAGTTCATTTAAAAAATAAATGTTGCTCTATTTAATACACTCATATGTTGTACAGAATTTTTTGTTAAGAAAAAAGACAATTTCCTTGATGTTTATTTAAAATGATGATTATTATTGTTATTATTATTATTATTATTAGGAAGACTTTTGTTCCTTCATAAGAAATAAAACAGATTTAACCATTTCTCTGACATCATGAATAACTCTAATCCTCTGCACAGGAGAGGGTGATAAGGATTTCTATAATGACTGCTAAGAAACCAAATCATGCATATGTATAGCTCTTAGAAAGCCTAGTGGAAAAGAAAATATGAAAACAAGAAATGCTATGCTTCATTATGGAGCAAAATATAATCTTACATGGAAATGTATTTCTTTTTGTAAAAAAAAAAAAAAAAAAGAACAATGTTTATTCTCTGATTGTGTTCTGTCATAAATCATATAGACAGATGTGTGCCTTAGTCATGCATCAAGGTTGATTACCATTGCTTTAGGTTTATACAACACAGGCTAGGGATTAGACTTTTATAGTAACTTTTTTTTTTTTTCATTTTATAGTAGAGAAAATGTAATATTACATGCATTTTTCTTTGTTACAGCAGATCTGTACAATAAAAACAATATTTACATCATGCAATTTTCTGCTCTCATGAAGAAAAATCTAGTCATAGCTGTGTCTGTTTGTTCTCTTTCTAAAAACTCAGTTTGGGGGAAGTCCTTACACAGTTTAAGATACTGACTAAAAATTTTTGTTTGTATGTTCTGCTACCCACATGGTTATCTATTTTTTATGTTTTAAAAATTGTTTGATTAAGAAAACCTTAGAATACATAAATAGATTAAAAGTATCTTGAAAACAAACAAACAAACAAAAAAAAACAACAAAAAAAATCCACCAATTTAATAATTAAGCTCTGTTGAATTCCTGCAGACATGAGTCAAGGACTTTTAAATGACAGGGTGTGTATAATGTTTTTTAACTTCATTGTACCAGCCTGAACTAGATGTGGGGTTCTTCCTCACTATAGCTCTTTACCAAAGAAAACTCTTGTAGGAGGAGGATATGTACATCATGGATAGCAGTCTGACCTCAGCTATTATAGCTAGCCATAGGTGGCATCAACAAGAGATTAACATGAGGTTACTCAATATTTCTATTAGATAGAGTTCAGATTTGACATTAGTCATGATAAATTTTGACTCTGCTTCGGAATTCAAGCTCTCTTAGTTATCTGCCAGCTCCGATGAACTTACAAAAACAAGATTGTTATATTGCACAAAGGAGTGAACACATGGCTGCAACAAAGAAAAGCTAAGATTTGACGGAAGAACTGATAACAAAATGATCAGTGGTCACCAGTGTTTGAATTTTACTGAATTTATTTATTTAGAAATGAAAGGCAAAGGGAATACATAATATATGTATAATCTGTTAGAATAACTGTCACATCATGTCATTTCTAGATGTGAAATGTTTGACAAACAGTTTTCTTAGACAATCTAGTGTTTCCTCATTTCATTTTTCTTTTTGATAGGAAAGGCCAAAAAGATGTGTATTTGCTGTGAAAATGTTAGACTGCTTCAAGTTTTGTAAACAACAGCATTTCCAATGTCAACTCAAGAATGTTAAAAAAAATAGCAAAATTTGAGTCAAAAACTGCTTTTGTATTATCACACTACAGTTCACAACAGTGGATCATGGTTCACTGGTATCTTAATAAAATTAGTATCTTTAATATCTTAATAACACTGCAGTTAGAAATTTGTGTCACACAGTGTTCTTAGCACTTATACATTTCTTCTCCTATTCCGAACAGCAAAGGCCCAGCTATTTCAAATATGTTTTTTTTTTTTGGCTTAGAAAATGTCAAAACAATTTCAAAACATTTTTTTTTAAAAAAAGCTCTTGCAAAAAAAAATTTTTTTTTTTTTTTTTTTTTTCACAGTAGTATATTTTTCCACATAGCTGTGTTTATGTTCACCCTGAATCACACTTGAAGGAAAGGAGGTGCTAATATCCATGATCAAATCAGTTCATAAATTTACTTCATTGCCTAGTCACACCATCAACACTTGTTTTTCCACTGAATTTGTTTCTCATTATTTCCTCTCTTCTACCTTACCCATGAGTGGTTTTAAACCTACACTAACAGAAAAATATTTGCAACAACATGCCCATGCAAAGAAGAATTGTAATATCAAGGTGACTTACCTTTCAACATTTTTTTCTCTCAAAACAGAAAGGCTTCATGCTTTTTTGAGCAAGAAAATCTCCTCTGAAGCTCTTCTCTTCCCTTGCCTGTCTTACACTGTGGCTTTAATCTTTGCCATCATTATAATTTCCTTAACCAAGGACTATGATGTCACTACATTTTCATGTTATGAGGGACCTCTATGGGTTGTGGATATAATTACTGCTTTTCTGGGTGTAGCTATGCAGTTGTCAAAGAAGAAGAGGTAATATAAAAATAAGGAAACAAACTACAATGTCTGGTTCTTGGCCCACTTGTTATTTATGTTGACATTGTTTGAATACCAAACTCTCTGGCTTCTTAACTACTAACACACAGTAGCATTTTACCATCTCCAGAAGGAATAAGAAAGTAAACAGCTGATTGACTTAATTCACCTTTCCCTACTGAAACCTGTTATTGGTTGAAATGCAAGAAGAACTGGTATTTCTACTTCATCTTCCTAACATGCTTAATCAACTTATTTCCCCATTCACCAGAAATGGAATATTAAAATGAAGTGTAATGTGGGTCTGTGTGCTGACTCACAGTAAATAATAACTGTTTTATGACCTTTTTTATGCAATGAATACACTTTTAAGGATAAATGACTTCTGGGGCTGAAAAGCCATTGGCAAAATAGTCCAGAAATACAAGCACTGCACGAAGAAATATTTTTATTGTGAGCTTCACTATTGCAAGTGAGTTGGGTAATCTCTCTTACTTTGAATTTTTAAAATTAACTTTCAGATGCTAATGTCATCTCAGCTGGGGCTGAGGTTTCCCAAAAGAAGAATCCTAACAAAATCAGCTTCTCAGTCTACTAAACAAACTGTCAGAGCCAACTGATCAAGGCTGAAATCAAAGCTCAGCACAGATCAGGAGAATTTAACCAAGAAGCACACTTCCTCACTGAATGCCACAAGTATTTATTTTCCCTACTGGAGTTCTCCACAACTCCCCAAAAGCCATAGATAGGAAGATGGTTTGTTCAAGCAGCTGTGCAAACTGCTGCACTAGGACTGAATAATCCTTACTGACATATTCTGGCAATGGACACGTATCTGATGGCAGTCCTGTTTTTAGATAATCGTACATGTTGTCCTTCCCTCTCTGCACAGGCTGAGAACTACACACCTAGGTAATTTCCTTCTCTCCCTCATGGAAAAAGAAAAAAAAAAAAAAAAAAAAAGGAATATCATCTGAGCATCTCTATGCACCTTACCCTGTAATATACACAGCTCAGTCTTGACAGCCACCTGTGGACTGGAAGTGAGTGTAGTGGGAGAGTGGATTCACCCTATTTGGCACAGGAAGGTGAAGAAATCCTCATCAGCAACCTGAAAATGAAGGCCAGATATTCAGACTTCAAGGAGCCCCGTGAAGAGGTCTCAGTTTACTTTAGGTCCTTTGAGTCACGGGGCCTTAGAAGAACATTAAACTTTGAAGTAAGCTGTCAGTCAAGAGCCATAACAGCAGCTGTATGTGGGCACAGCTACCTGTAAAATATTAAGATAGGACTATTGTTACTAAATGCAGACAACTATTATTCAGGTAGCTGGTTTGTGCCTGGAATGATTGCATTTTAAGTATAATGGAAGAAATAAGCATCAGTACCTAACGTCTGCCTGTTGTGTAAGTGCTGTTTTTATTGCTTTAGCTCACAGAACAGTAGGAGTTTGTTGGTCTAACAGCTGGAAATAAACCCCAGAAAATCTAAATCTTTACTGAAGTATTTGAATATTGCGGCTCATTCTTGTTTCTGTTGAGTGTTTTCATCTTTATGAATTAAAATCTAGAGGGTGAGTGTAGTGAAACACCACACTCCCACTCAGACACTCCTAAAATTTATGTGTTCAGTTTCTCTGAGGTCACTCTGGATCTGTGTCACTGCAGCATAGCTGTGCCAGCTACAAAAGCTCAGAACATGTCCTTCTCTCACTCAGTTGCAGATCCCTCAGAATATGTAGTAACCACTTGATGGAGAGGAACACACTGACCAACACAGAAGTTCCTTCAAAAAATATTACAGAGCTTCACTTCATGCCTTTGAGTCCTCAGACTTTCTGACATGCTAAAACAAATCTCCCTTGAGACCCTGTCCTACCAGTTCTAAGAAAGAACATTTTGCAGGATGCAACATGCCATATGAAATAGTTTAATTTATTTGTAAAAATATACTGCAATAAAATAATGAACATCTTTTATTTATTTCTTGATAATGTGCTGATACTATATGAAAGAATTACATCTATTCCCAGGCCAGACCAGTACTTCCTACTCCTCATGCAATAGACCAATATGAATGTTTTGTGATGCATGTCACAAAGCACTGAGCCTTCAACTTAGCCTAATATAGACGCCCTTGTCTTCCAAAGAAATTTCTGTATCCAGTGAACAGACACAGACACTTACTCAGTCCACTTCAACCCCCTTCTAGAAGTAACTGTCTCTTATTATTATTATCAGAAGTCTCCTGCAACAACTGCTCCTCTTTCTTCAGTGTCTCCATGAAATTCCTGAAGGATGGGATGACTTCATCTCTGGCTTTTCTAAATTATTCCCCACATTCCTTTTCATATTGACATTATTTCTAGTGGGAATTCAATCAGGTAATGATGCAACATCCTTTCTGCACACAGTGATCTCTCATGAATTTAACCCATTGGATGTAGTATGTAACAGGGAAATAAAGTGTTTGGCCATTGCTTTTGTCTGCAGTTTTCCCCTGCATTTGCTAACTGTTCACTACATAAAAACTTACTGGAGTGAATGTCATGAAAATTTAGATAATCTCCTTGCTCTGCTATACAGCTAGTACGCAAAGACAAACCTCTAGAACTAAATCACTTCTAAGTTACGCAAGAGGAAAACCATCTATTACACACCAGTACATTTAGGCATGACAAAAAATTGGTATAAAATGAGTTATGAGGCAAAAGCCAGAATCACCTTAAAATTTGGAAGTAAAGAAAAGGTCACAAAGTTGGACTGTAAGTACTTATAAAAGTTAGATGCCGTAGTTTATTATTATTATTATTATTATTATTAAATAAATGTCATACATACTCAAGGACTTATTGATCTTGGCGAGACAACAAAATTAATTTTAAAAGTCAAGCCATTCTTGAAATTATCCCTGACCAGACTTTACAACAATATATGCCTATCTGTATTTTTATCAATATTGAAATCAATACCTATTTTTCCATGTTCCATGTAATTTATTTTCATGGCATGATCTTACTCTTATAGACACTCAGATTAAATATTTTTTTTTTTTTTTTTTTTTTTTTTTTATTTACAGGTGTTCCCTCTATCTATTTCAAGGATTTTGAATAAGTGTGTTTTTTTGTTTGTTTGTTTGTTTGTTTGTTTCCAGTTTTATAAATGTCACTGACCTCCCTTGAAAATACCCATGCCAGTATTTGAAATTTTATTTTAGGTGAACACTAGAATAAATATAAAGCCAGAATAGAAGACAAAAAAACAAACAATCAATCAATCAAACAAACAAACAAACAAAATTTCTCACTTTGTGCTGAGGAATGATGTATTGATTAAATATAATATCTTTATATATTTATCTCAGATATATCACAGATAAGATAAAGTGTAATTAACAGGCATGGCTCCTGCTAATAAATATTATTTGCTGATGTTTCCAGATAGCAAGTAACTTCCTAGCCCAGAACTCATTAAAAATTGCTGTTATGTATGCAAACAGTATTTTCTGAACTACTGGTTATAGTGCTAATTAGTATTTCATAATTGTTCCCTTGAAGCCTCCTGTCTCTATGCTATTTCTTGTATTTAGATTTCTATATCTTTGGAGAAGAAACTGTCCTTTTCAAAGAATCACAGAATCATAAACTGGTTGAGGTTAGAAGGGACCTCTGGAGGTCATCTGGTCTAACCCCCTGCTCTGCAGGGACATCCAGAGCAGGTTGCCCAGTACCATGTTGTAGTGGGTTTACGTGGCAAGGTTTTGGTATCGGGGGCTGCAGGGGTGGCTTCTGTGAGAAGAATTCAGAAGCTGCCCCATGCTAGATAAGGACCAGTTTCAGCCAGCTCCAAAGGGACCTGTGCAAATCCAGTGAATGACATTGTTTGTGCCTCTGTGACAGCATGTTTAAGAAAGGGAAAAACACTGCTTCACAACATCAGCTGGGAGAGTGATGAGTGAGAACTAGCCCTGCAGACACCAAGGTGCGTGCAGAAGGAGAGCAGGACGTACCCCAGGCACGGAGCAGCAGTCCACCTGGGGCCTGTGGAGAGTCATCTGGTGGAGCAAGCTGTCTTCCTGCAGCCCATGGGTCCCACATGGAGCAGATCTCCACGCTGCAGCCTGCGGAGGAGCCCCAGGTGGAGCAGGTGGATGTGGCCTGGAGAAGGCTGTGGCCCATGGAGAGCCCCCGCAGGACCAGGTCCCAGGCCGGAGCTGCAGCCTGTGGAGAGGAGCCCACGCAGGAGCAGGGGGTCTGGGGGGACCCGTGCTGGAGCAGTTTGCTCTCATGGTACAGAGCCATGTTGGAGCAGTTCTTGAAGAGCTACTGCCTGTGGGCAGCCCCCACAGGCTCAGTTCGGGAAGGATGGCATCCTGTGTGAGGGACCCCATGTGGAGCAGGGGCAGGGAGTGACCAAGAAGGAGCTGCAGAGACAAAGTGCTATAAACAGACCACAGCCCCCATTCCCCCATTTCCGCATTCCCCCATTCCCCCATTCCCCTGTGCCACGCAGGGGGAGGAAGTGGAAGAGGGTGGATGGGGGGAAGGCGTTTTCGGTTTGTTTTTATTGTTTCTCACTTCTCTAGCTTGTTAGTAATAGGCAATAAATTTATCTAATTCACCTACACTGAGTCTGTTTTGCCCATCATGATAATTGTTGAGTGATCTCCCTGTCCATATCTCAACCGTTGAGCCTCTTTTATGATATTTTACCTCCCTTTCCCTTTTAGGAGGGGGAATGAGAGAGTGGTTGTGGTGGAGTTCAGCTGTCCAGCTGATAAAACCACCACACAGGTCCAGATGGCTTCTGAAGATCTACATTGAGGGAGCCTCCAGAACACCTCTGGTCAAATTGTTGCATTGCTTAATCAGCCCCACAGTAAAGAAGTGCTTACTGATGTTTAGATTGAACCTCCTGTGTACCTGTCTGAGCCCATAGCCTCTTGTCCTGTGACTGGACAACACTGAAAAGAACCTAGCTGCATCTTCTTGGCACCTTCCCTTCAGGCATTGATAAGATCCCCCTACACCTCCTGTTCTTCAGGCTGAATGGTCCCAATTCTTTCAGCATGTCTTCATAGGAGAGGTGCTCCAGTCCCCTGATCATCTTAGTGGCCTTGTGTTGGACTCGTTCCAGTATGTCCATGTCTCCTGTACTGGAGGACCCAGAACTGGACACTTCAGGTATGGCCTTATCAGCACTGAGAAGAGGCGAAAGATAACCTCCCCTGACTTGCTGACAATACTCTGCCTAATCCAATCAAGAAAGCTGTTAACCTTCTTATTGGCAAAGGCACACTGCTGACTCATGTTCAACTTGAAGCCCATCAGTACTTCTAAGTCCTTTTCCTAAGAGTTTTGGCCCCAGCATGTACTGCTGTCTGGGGTTGTTCCGCCCCAGGTGCAGGACTCTGCACTTCTCATTAAACTTCATGAAATTTTTGTTTGCTCCTCTCTCCAGCCTGATGAAGTCTAGATGGCAGCACAGCCCTTTGGTGAGTGAGTCACACCCCCCAGTTTATGCCATCTGTGAATTTACTGATGGTGCACTCTACCTCATCATCCAGATCATTAATTAAGATGTTAAACAGGACTGGACCTGGTACTGACCCCTAGGGTACCCTACTCATTTTGCTCTGAGTTGGTGCAGTATCTACCATGTAATGGTCATAATTTATGAATGATCCTGCTGAAATTATAATCTTAGTTCCTTTTAAATAGTTGTCTGTCCACAACTATTTTCCACAACTTTTGTTACAAAAAATAACACTATGGAACAGTTCCAATGTTAATGTTAAGATTATAAAAACTTTTGCATCATATTATTATACTCAAATATTTTTAGTGTAAATCTAATATAATAGCTGTAAGTAAGGATATCCATCTATGACGTAGGCAGCATCTTTAATCTCAGAATCTGAAGATCAATGGACAACTCACGCTACATGCTAAAATGTGCTGCTGTTGGCATGAGTAGCATCCGCTGGAGTGAAGGAGCATGGGATGTGCATAGTAGATATACACAGACATTTTATACGTAACAGAGTAAAATATATATATACATTAAAAAAAAAAAAAAAAAAAGAAACTTCTGGGTTTTAAATTACTCCAAGGACCTTTGCAAGACATAAGCCTGCCACTACAAATCACAAGCTGTCGTTTTGTCTTAGAGCAAATATAGTATTATTAGGCACTGATTTTCATATACTTGAGGCCACTCCTGGATTTATAGTATTATCCTTTAAAACTCTTTTTTTAAATTTATTTTTTATTTTTTATTTTTTTCCCCAGGAATAATTAACTACTACCTTTTATTGCAGCAGTAAATAATATAGCAAATGTGACTTTTACTGTCTTTTTACTGACAGTGTCTAAGAATAAGCAAGGTTGAAAAACGATGCTAACAATTTTATCTCATGGCATATATGATATAGTTATATTTAACCTCAAGACTAGAGACAATTTCTGTGATGTAATTAGGATGGAAAAGGGGAAAGGGGAGGAACTTGTAAGAAAAGCTCAGTCTTATTTCAAGAAACATATATGTGTTTTAGTACGTAAAGATTTTTTTTTTAATTTTTTTATTTTTTTGCCATACCTAGAAAGTATGCTCTGCATTGTATTTCATACCTAGCTTTTGTTCTGATATTTGTTTTCTCATTTTCAAAAAAACTTTTCTCTGTAATGCCATGAACAATCTTAATTCATTTTTCAATTTTGCTGCAGTGACTTTTTAGAGTATTCTGGTTGAATGATTTCTCCATCCCAATGGTACTTAGCTGAGTGTTTGAGTTTCTTGAATTCAAATATAAAATCTTAACTAAATCACAGATGCAAATAACATCCAGATGGATGAGGACATGTATTTCATATACAGTCCCTATCTTTGTAATGGGTTAAATTAAAATTCTGGATCCAACATGCAGTAAGCGGAAGTTTCAATCTCCTCAATCCTTCTTTGGATCTGATCTGCATGGCTGATGTCCATCTCTAGGCAAAAAATCTGTTTGCCCAGAGGAAAATGATTCCCACTGTAGTCACAAATACTTAAATATTTCCATGGGTGACCTTGAAGCCAAAAGTTTGCACAGGCCAGAGAAGCAACCTTGTCAGAGGAAAAACATATACAGATCCCATTCTTCAATTGTTTCCTGAATAAAATATTTCAAACTGTGGTACATCTGCACTGCATAGGGAATGAGCATATGCATGTTTATGTGTGCATGTCTACATGCATACGTAGTTTTCAATTCTAGTATGTATATGAAAGAAGGATATGAATGAAAACTTACAATTCTGACATCACCATAAGCAAGAAGAAATGACTACTTCAGGTTAATATTAAATTTACTTACAATATTTTCAGAAAGATATATATTACACAAATCTAAAATAATTTTATGTGTAAGTACTTGCATGTTTATATAAAAGTATATTAATTCATATTTATAACTTAATTGGTGGGAAAGGGATATTTTCTTTTAAATGCTGTGATAGTACTACATTCAGTAACAGAAAGACTCAACAGTTTTACAGCAATAAGCTCAAAAACAGAAACAACAGGAGATGAATGGAAATTACAATGACAGAAGAGCCAGACACTTCTTGGTATAGTAGACAGCAAAGCAAGGGGTAAGCAACAGAATTTGCAGTTTGAGAGTCTCAGATTAAACTTTCAAGGACAAAGAAAAAACAACCCTCACCATAAGGTTAGTGTTGGCAACAGTCCCACTTTGAGCAGGAAGTTGGACTAGACACATCCAGAATTTCCTTCTAATTAGCATTTCTATGGTTCCATGAAATGCATTAAAAAGCGTTTGCCATGTATCACATCTTCCAAAACAAACAAACAAAACCAACCACCAAACAAAACCAACAAAACAAAGCAAACAAACAAAACAGGAAACTAGTAGCAACGCACTGATATGATAATTCAGGTGGATTAGCAAGGTTTAGCTACTATCTTAATTAGTAGAACAAGAGGTATTTTTATCTACTTCACCAACACACATTCTTTGTGAAAGTATTCATGGGATTTCACTAATAATATATTTACAGAATTGGATTAGAGCAATTTACATTACCAAACTACCCCCATGAACCTCAAAAATTTATTTGATAACTATTGCAAGATTAAAAAAAAAAAAAAAAAAAAAAAAAAAGTGTTAGGTAGTTGTTAGGGATTATTATCTGTATGAGCACGTTGGATTCCATTGTATGGTTCCAGTAGTCAAGTGTTCCATTTCAAAGTGCAGTATATTGTTAGTTTCTTTAATCAGTAACTATCTTTAATTGTAAGTATGTTAATATGTTTTTGTGTGTAATGTTCATTTGACACTGCAAGTTACCCTAGAAGTATCATTGCAAGAAGAATTGATAAATAGAATTTGTTTTAGTGTTCAGTGTAATGCCAAAATTGATTTTGCTTTTTCATTCACCATGTTCCCTACCAAAATGGAGAACAAGATACTTGATAACAAATTTTATTTTTTTGAAATCACTTGCAAACATTCCTAATACTCCATTCATTTTCCTTTATAATTCTACATACTGTTGCATCCTTTATTTCAAAAGAAAGAATGACCTTGTACTTGATGGTTGCAGGCTCAGACGTTCTGAGCCACTCCCAGAACTTCCCTCTTTCACTTACATTTCTAGCAGATTTCTAAATGTAAATGTAAGTGCTTTAAACTGTGTCCTGATTGCTTAATGATGAACAACTGCAGATGACTTGAATTCTACTCATTTAGGCACTAATTATAGATGTCAAGCTGAAATACATCCAGCATCTTGAGGAGCTTGGATATTACTCTGACAGGTGCCAGAATAAAACTTTAAGACACACAAGCAAGAATTATTATGGAATTAATGGCTGAAAAGATTGACTGTGGCTAGTCATTCCTCCATTTTTTTTTCAGCTGTAAAATAGAGATAATATCTCTCAAGAAAGAAATAACTCTTTGAAGTGTTACGAAGATGCTCTGAATTTACAGACCACTGTTCATTTCGCATCTGGAAGGTGCTATATATGGTGAGAACAAGTTATTGCTTGTTGTCTACTATCGAAGACAGATGCATAGTTAATCATAAATCCTGTGCTTTCATCTTGCAACCCAGATGTAGCAAATACATTTTTTACTTGCCTTCAGCTTAGCAAGCAGAATTACAGGTTTCTTAATGAAGTATATGAGCCTGTGCTTGAATCCAGTATTCACTACCAGGCTGAAACACAGGTTCACAGTACCCTGATATATTTAAATGTAGTTTTCATATTCACCGTGCATGTCTGTTCATAAAAAGTCAATGCACATTTTAAAAATGTAACTGTGAATTTACACATTAATGAACTTGATAGGTTTTTGATTCTGCCATACTGATCCTGAAGAAAACCTGGTTGCCCAAACTTAGTTCTGTAATAATTTGTTCTAGAGATGAGGGGAGATGAAAGGTCTATTTTAATTTACTGCATTGTTTGGTAACTACTGTCATTTGGTGTAGATTAAAAGGTAATAGCATAGTGGAGACAAAACAAAGAAAGAGTACTTTCCCTAGATAACTGAAATTAAAAATTATTAATTTTCCAATGTGAACTCTACATTTGCCCAGATTTAACAACAACAACAAAAAAAATAAAAAAAAATGCAGTATATACTAATAAGTCACATATAGTCTTGTTCTATTTCCCTCATGAAAACTTTCTAAATGAATATATATATATTTATATATATAAAGATATACATATATCTGTTGCCTTCTTATTTCCCAGTGCCAATTTCTTAGGAAGAAAAGTGTAGGTACACTGTGGAAGTACCTACATTCTCAAAAAATGACACTAGATTTTTTTTTTTTTTTTTTTCTTTTTACTGACAGTTTTAAGATGGGAAGCTGCTGGCCTATTCCCGCTTAAGCTTGCTAGAGAATAACTTCTAAGGTTTTCTTAGGACTAGGCATTTTAGCAAGTGAAGAGCAAATTAACTTTATACAGTGTGATATTTTATACTTGATGATTTTCAAGAGGAAATTGGAACTATAAGAGTCACAAGCTCTTGCCAGAAACAGAGGAAAGTGTAAAATAAGCTGTAGAAAATACACTGAAAACTTCTGCCTGCTTCATTGAAATTGGAAAGCAATGCAAAACAAAATTGTTTAAGCTCTTGCTTAACTTCTGAAATCATGATACCATTCACATATGTTAATAAAGGAGCTGCCAACTTGGTTAGAGCCAAACATTTTTCTGGACTGGGACTGCAGTTCTCAGCACCAGGCAGCATCATGTCTTTCTGAAAGAGTCTCATGACCCCAGTCTATGAAGAAATTCCTAAGAAACACTTGATCAGATAAGAAGAATGTTTTCAAGCAATAATCATGCAAAGGTTTCCCAGATGGATCATTTTGTGCCATGAATAGAACACTGTGGGGCACTGTTTTTTACAAATAACTTTTTTTTTTTTTTTTTTTTTTTTTTTTTCCACACAGTTGTCTTTTATTTCCTTGCAATGTTGGTGGTAGGAATTGCTGTAGGCCTGACAGGAAGCACCCAGCCAACTCGGAGTTTCATAAAACATCATAAAGGCTTAAGCCTGCCCAGAAATGCTGTTAAGCACTTAGCTAAGTGCAGGGAAGTTATGATACCTAAATTCAAGTATTTCTTAACCAGTAAATCAAATCATAACATAATCTTATTTAGGATATATCAACAACATGATGCAGTGTCCTCTTTGAGCTACTTCAGGTGTTGGATCATGTTCGTAAAGTGATCATCTCAGCTAAATACAACCTGCTTCTCAGCTGCCTACTAATTACCCTGAATGGAAATCCATGCTAATGAGCTTTTTCTACTCTCTGTATGTGTACTTCTTCAGATATTGTCAAACAGCAGTGAACCATTATATTCATGACCACAAAACCGGTCTCTTGGATGTGGACTGAGTGCCCCTGAAGGCAGTAAAAGCTCAGTAATAATATAAATTAAGAATTTAGCCAGGAAGGAAGAGAAGGGAACATTAGAATCGTGTTTGGTCTTCTTCACTTTCTCTTTACCCAGAAATAACTCCAGAACTAAAACACTGAAAAAAAAGAACCAGACTTGTGTTTCTTGCATGATTTCCAGCAGTCTCAGCAACATGAATTGGAAGCCACCCATCTAGCTGATGCATGAAGACCGCTAACCATACACTCAATAATGTATTTCCATTTTTGCTGTCTTTTTGGATTATTTCAATGGCACAGCTCAAGGCAGCTGTATTCAGTGCCTAAGGAGTTGCAGCTGTTCATCATGGATGTGTCAGGAAGGAGAGGGTTTGGAGCTCGTTTCCAGGGATCCTACTGTGTAGAAGGCTGGCAAGGGCTGTGGAAAAGGGAGGGTATTGAAAAGAATTTCTGTAAAGCTGTTTCCAATAGTTGTGGCTTTGGTCACATGGGGTAAATGACTGAGGTGGTTTTTGGTTGGACAGTCTGGGCACTCTCACAGCAGCTATCAGGCAGTCAGCACTTTGGGGCTGGTGACTTAATTGTTGAGAGCTTCGGTTTTCAGCCGTTTCCTTCATATATCTTAAAAGGCCTGTCATGTACAGATGTTTGTAATGAAATAACTCATTCTTTAAATTTAGTCTTTCGGGTTGCTAGCACGTGAAGGTAGGTCAGTTTTTTAGTCAAACTCATAGTTTTTTGGGAAGCAGTGTTTGAAGACATGTAGGGGTAAGCACAATAACATACTGAAAGACTTCCTATTTATTTATGCTGAGAGAGACAGAGAAGGTTCTTTTCTGATCACAAATAAGGATGTCTTTTCTTGAATTATATCACTTTAAGGAAGTCTGTAAGGAAGGCTGAACCACTGTAAGGAAGTTTTTGCTGGTGGCTTTTTAAGTTCCAAAAGGCAACATTCTTTGAAATGTTAGGCAGTTACCACAGTACCTTGGACTTATTTTTAGCCAATAGCTGGAGAATTTTGCTACCTAGAGAATGTAAGTAGGTATGTCATGATGGAAAACAAGTCACATAGAATTTATACAGAAACCTACTGGACACTTGCTTGGGGAAGTATAAATTATTTTTATTTGATTAGTTTTGCTCTAGTCTTCTGTGGTTACCTGAAGTGTATGAATACTATGTTACAAAGGATTTCCATCTTCAGTGGTAAGCTTAGAACTTATATATTGACAAGTTAAATGGGGATCAAATGCTTCACAGATTATGGAATCTTTTTTCCATATGGCACCCCTACACTACAGTTTTATTGGTCTAGTACTCCAGCTGCATCAGTTTATAGGAGGTGTATATGCCACCCCTCTCGGTACCAAAGTTATTTCATATTCCGTATCCTACCACTGAGGCAAAGGTAAATGAAGCAGGATAGAAGACAGAAGAGGATGAATGAACCTGACAGCCTTTGTGTCACCTCAACCCAGAAGACAGAAAGTGCTATGTTGCAACAGGAACCTCATGTAAATTCATGACAGTTTTACCATTCTCCCACAGGTTTTACAAATGTTTTGGATAATCCTTCATGTCATAATGACAGGGAATGCACACATGAATGTAGATGACATCTAACAAATGTCTTTTCTCTCTTCTTATATATATATGCATATAAAATTACAATCATCTCTTAAATAGAACTTTTATTACAAGCCATATCCTAAGGAGCTTCACAATCCATAAAATGTGACAACAAAGCAAATAGGTACCATGTGTTCTACACAATCACTGAAGAGGCATTTACAGACAATCAGGGATCATAATGGAATACATTCATGGATTCAGATTCTACAGTGCATGAGGAAACTGGAATAGTATATTCATGAAAATCAGGTTCCACAATGCATGAAGAAACTGAAATAATATATGCAAGTTCAACGCTTATTTCATATATAAGTTCCACATACGTCAAGACCCTGCAGTTATTTAAATATTCTTTTGCCTAATGTCTATATTACTGTGAGGTTGAAATTTGGTAGTTTCTAGCTGATAGGAACATGCTAATGAGGAAGATTCATGGAGGAAAACCCCATATTAGACAGGGAGGCAATTCCTGAGGCTGTCTTCAACCTGGTAAATGTGACTGGCGTGACGCTAATCTCTTGTATAAAACTGCTTCTTCAGAGATCTCTGTTGAACTTATACTTATTGAACTACATGGGTGTGTCCTCCAAGACTATGAAGGTCACTGTAGGTACCAAACATTCATATAAACTTTCTAAAATAAAATTAATAACACAAATAAAAGAGAAAAAGGATCTGAAAATCTGTCTCCTTCCATGAAGTAAAAGCTGATTACAAAAGTGAAAACAAATTGCAGTGAAGTTTTAGGTTGTCTTACAAATTATCCTATCCTAACAATTTCTTGTGACAACTAGGATATATTCAATAAAAGCAAAGACTGCAACCAAATTAATCACATGGAATATTAAAGAAGATGCAACTCATGTAATAGTTTTTATCTAAGCTCTCTGTAAGTTAAAGAAGACCAATTCAAGATTTCTCTTTCTTTTGTCCTAATGAATAAAACTTCATGAACTTCAGAGATTTAATAATTTCCTGAGAATTCACATTTTTTTTTTTTTTTTTTTTATCCTTTGGGTCACCAGTTTTAGTTCTTTACATTAACTGGTTGTAAGTAGTTACAAAATAAGACATTCATCTGCTTGGAATTTAAATTTTGTTTCCAAATATTGTATTTCAAATCCCAAAAAGTTTTTGGCTCCAGAACTACTTAATAAATTGTTAGGGACTTTGCGCTAAAGACATCACAATACCTTTACAGCTGTCATTTCATAGAAAATATATATTTTTCACTAAAATGGCAATACCTCTCCAGAGCATTAATTTTGGAAAAGAATAGCGCATATATATATATACATATATATTAGCAAATGAAATGGAAAATTCCAGATTTTCATGGTACTTTTTCAGTAAAATGGGACATTTTTGCCAAATCAAAAAAAAAAAAAAAATCTTTTTAAATTTTTTTTTTGGGTTTTTTTTTTTTTTTTTTTTTTTTTTTAATGCTTTGCAGCTTTTTGGGTAATATTTGACTAAAACTGATACAAGTTTTAAGATATATTATTGGATAGTGTGTATGAAATACAGAAGTTTTTTTTTTTAATATATATATATTAGTTATGATTTCTTTAAATAAGTTCAATGGAAATGGGTGAAGAAATGAGTGAAGAGCAAAATTTGCACAAGATTTTTAGAAGAAGTTTACAAAATGATTAACCATTCACCAGGAACTTGCCAATAAAGAATAATACCAAGACCATAAATATAATTTTTATGTTGAATTATTTGGCTAGTTAGATTCAATAAATCTTTAAATCAGACCCTCCTTCTGAGGTATCTTTTATTGTGTGCTTTCACATTCACATAGCTTTATTGATTGTATCTTCTTCACTGCCATATGTTAAATTGCAAGCAATAAAATTGAAACATTAAATCACATTATTTTCTTTCATGTGTCACTTACCTATTGGGAACATATGTTACATTGGCACAATAAAACTTGCCCTGAAGGCCTAGTTTGTGTACACAATGCTGTGAAAATGGATGCATATAAAAAAGTCCTTGTGTCCTAACTGAAGATTAAGCTTCAATAAATTAATATTATAAAAATTTAAAACATAAAATATGACTTGTAATGATGTAATAAAAATTCTCTGGAGTCTGTGACCTTAAAAGGAATGCAGAAGGTCATCTGCAGTTTGTGTCTTCCAGTAGAGTTTTCCACTTCATCTATGATGCAGGCCACATTATTTCCTGAAAAGGTTTAACCCAGCTACTCCTTCCACTCAGTTTACTTTGTAACCAGATTAACCTATCATGCATTTATTATTTATATAATACATTTTTGCTATTGATCCAAGCAAACTGAGAGATACACAATGAAAAATAAACTTAATTTCATTATGCTTTAAAATCAATTTAACAGGGAGGAAAATTAAGTATTCTATATAGTACTGAATGAAATATCCTGGGTTTGGCTTGAGTTATACCTCTGTACTTTCAATTAAACAAAAATCTAATTTCTGCTTGTTTTTCTATTTTGGCAATGAATAACTTTATTAATAATAATAATAATAATAATAATTAATAATAATAATTCAAAATGACTCAATTCCTATTCATAGTTCTATTAAAATGGCACTACCCGAAGGCTGGAGTACATCTTCCAGAACTTTGACTCGTGTCTGATACTTAATTAATTTAGATTAAGATATGAGATATTCAACTTGTTTTTTGTTAGAAACAGACTGATTTTGTCCCCCCAAAAAGAGAGAACAGACTTCTGAACTACAGAAACAGTTCTGATCCATCATTTCTTAAAACCCCTACCTTTATAAAGAACGAATTTAGATAATGAGGTAAAAATGCTAAAATTTAATAAATAAATAAATAAATAAAGTTTTAATGCATAACCATAGTTAGTTAATAGTTCTAATGCATAACCAGCAGATGATCCTCATACTAAAGTCCTTATACTTTCATTATAAACATATTATACAAGCAATTTGGGAATAAACTAAAAAGAATTGAAAAGTTCAGATATATTTTTTTTTTTAGAAAGTTTTGTTAATCTTATTTATTTCCTGCTGGTCTGGCATTGGCAGTAATAGTTCAACAGCACGCAGAAGCATAGCAGAGTACTTTAAAGAAAGTGAAGAAAAGTATTTTTATAGCTGAATGTTAAGACAGTTCAACCAGAGAGTACATAACTGTTAAAACCGCACTGGAACTAACTCACCTATTCTTCCTAAAAGTGTCATGGGGTCTTCATTTAACAACTGACGCATGAGACATTACAGGTTTTTGTTTGCTTCATTGCAAAAGACTATGAAATACTGAGACTGAAAATAACTTTAGTTTTGTTTCAGAAAGAGAAGAAAGTTTAGCTGATATTGGCTAGAGCATGAGTCCAACAAAACAGCTGGAGTCTAAGTGAAAAGAGCTTCTTCTATGATTTAAATAAATAAATAAATAAATAAATAAATAAATAGAAATGTGTATTGTCTGGGAGAGATGCTAGGTTCCTTCGTCTGCTCCAGGATAATAATGCTACAGTCTGACTATACTTATCCATCTCACACAATATCTATCTCACAGAATTATTTTTTCTTCTGACTATAGTGCTTGCAAATGAGTTTTTCACTCATAAATCAAAACAATATCTAACTTAATGAGCATTTTAGAACATTGAGAAAAGCTGTCAGTTCATCCAACTCTTATTATTTCATAATTAAATGTCTGATACTGTGATATTATACATTGCTTGTTATTTTCAAGCCCAGGAGGGAGCAAATCCATTGCAAATGCAAAACTTTTCAAGGGCTTTGGGCCCAATCCTTGAAAAAAGAAACACAGCACATCTTAAATGGCTCTGCTCCTTAAAAAAAAAAAAAACCTACATTGCGGGTAGTAGGAAAGTCTTCAATCCTGGCCAGAAAAACTGCTTATGTAACTGGGTCACAGATGCTACTTTAAAGAAAGGGGCACAGAAGTAATCACAGTCATATTCCCTCAGAAAGTTTGAATCAATTTAGCTATACAGCATTTTGATTTGTTACATGCACTCATGGACCAAAAGCAACAGTACTGAACAGGGAAGATATATTGACCTTATACATACAACATATATGGAGTCCTCTTATAGCTGTTATTGCCCTCTTCATGCCACCAACTTGCAGCTCTTTAGTGAATGCATCAGTCCCATGAACATGTATCTTGGATTTACATCTTCTGAGGTTTGATATTTAAGTCTCAGCTATTTACTTTTCTTCAATGACAAAGAAAGCTCTTTCACACACACCTGTTTTACAGAAAGATGTATTGATGTTTGGATATGCCAATTTTCTTTTGTTGGTATAAGTGGAATTTAGGCAATTAAAATAATTAGGCATTACTTTAGATGTTTAGAAACCTATTCTTAGTTTCTGCTTATTATTGTTAGAGGGTTAAATTCTACAAACCTTAAAACCTCTCTGGGCAGTCTCTTTCTAGGCAACTAGAACTACCATTTGCAAAGGGTTAAGTGGTCTGTCAGGTGGTACTCAGTAAGCATGGCGGAGTCTGGTTTTCCGCCCAAGCATGTTGAATGAGGTTGGTTAAGAATGCTTGATTTACTGTGAACAAATAGTTAAAACAAAATTAAAACCAGATAAATAGATCATTCATGTAACAGTCACCCACTAACACTACCCCATGCTGTTATGACATTGTGAATACAGAGCATCATTATGGAACTAGGATCATGGAGCTTAACTGTATTTCAAATTCTGTGCACAGCTACACAGAGTTACTGAGTATGAGTAGAGGTCCACAGGGTGCAGTCTTGCATAGAGAAAAACAATGTTTCTCATAAAAG
The DNA here is from genome assembly GCA_011074415.1 of Stictonetta naevosa. Taxonomy (NCBI): domain Eukaryota; kingdom Metazoa; phylum Chordata; class Aves; order Anseriformes; family Anatidae; genus Stictonetta; species Stictonetta naevosa. The sequence goes on along the minus strand of CM021697.1, from coordinate 8,621,136 downwards.
CACAGCATTTGTTTTTGAGTACGTGGAAAAAAAAAAAAAAGCAAAAAAGAAAAAAGCAAAAAAAAAGCATAAGGTTTAAGGTTGTTTTCACGTCATAGCTAGGTAGGTAAGCCAGGTCTACCATATAAAAAGCAGAGTAAATTGGTCTGCACTGAATTTTCTGCTTTTACAGTCAAGCTATCTTTAACCAAGGGAGTTTACCTAAGGCTTATGTGTTAAGCTGCACATTTTAATATCTACGCATATAGTAGATATAAATATTGTAAAAACATATATACATGTCTATACAACCTACAGTTATTCTTGCAGAATAGCCAAGTCAGAGCTCTGACAATAAGATCCTTTAACATTTTGAAAGTACTCAGAGCTGGCTAGTGCTTTGAGATGGATCTGCAGAGACCATTCCTTTGCAGTGAACTCACCAGAGACTGAAAGACTTTTAACCTGAAGAAAGACAGATTTAATTAGAATACACATTAGGACAACTCCATAAATAAAGCTCACCCTGACTTGGTCAAAAAGGATGTGGGGAAAAAAAAATAAAAAAATAATAAATAAAAAAAAGTGGGTGGGGATAATATACAACTCTACTGTCTCTCTGCAGGGATGGTCTTAGTTTCTAGGCAACTCAATAGCTTTGAGTTGCAACAATTTGGGCAAATCTTTGTGGCCTTGAGGAAATTTCCTTCCTCTTTTCTGATTTCTGGTTGCCTTTACCTGCTGCTCCTCTCAGCCAGTGCTCCTACTCAGTAGTGCAGGACTTTGCTGTGATTTTTTACTCTGCCAACCAACTTTCACTCTGAAAGCTTGTTTCTCCAAATGAACTAAGAAATTTCCAAGAAAGGAATAATTTTTCCACCCTGGGAACTTCACTCTACCGAGTTATTTTTCCTAAGAGAACATAATACACCAGCAGAAACAAAGTATTGTAATTTTAGTGTATATAGTAATATTCTTTCCTCAGCAGAATTTTACTTTTACTTTTTCTGCACCAGAGAATCAGAGATTCCTGATCCCCAAAGAAGAACATGAATAACTAAGACCTTTTGTGCTGAGAACTTGTTTGTCACTTCAAAAAATAAATGAAACACTAAATTGAGAATAGCTCTAAATTACTCTTATTCTTTGGGCACTGGCATCAGACAAGGAGGAGCTTTAGTTCACCAGGGTTTTGAAGTCTCAAAAAACTACAGGCCTCAAGCTCTTTTCCACATAAGAAGGGAATCTGGGTTTTGGTGTTTTTCTTTGATCTTCTGGTTTATATTGGAAGAATAGTAGTGGTAATATATACTCATGTACTTCTGGGGTATTCAATAATACATCTTTTATTTTATTTTTTTTTTTTACTAAATATAAGAAAATTAAACACTCCTGGAAGCAGGTTGTACAACAAAATTGTGTCCTACGTCACTGGCTGCTTGAGCTTGGCAGCTTGGGGCAGAGCAGTGGGTATACAGGAAAGTTTTTTGTTCAAACAGGGAAAGCTTCAATAAGTATTTATAGCTAGAGAATTAAAAGTTAAGCCCAGACCTTTCTATGAAGCCATGTTAGAAAACAGTGTCTAACGTGTTTTACAATTACTCCTAGAAAGTCACTGAAAACCAGTTAGATTAAAGTAAATTAGATTTCTGGAAAAGAAAAAAAGTCAATTTTTTTTGTAACAAAGATGTATTTTAAACAGAGAAAAGTGAAATTCCTAATATATATGACTTTTAAAATATTTTTGTACTTAATACTTGCAATCAAGCAAACTTTGAATGGAGGAAATTTCTGGAAAATTTCTGCCCCTTGGCAAATCTTACTTTTGCCATTGAGTTTAGCATTCTGGATTTGCAGTTGCAAATCTAGCTTCTCCTGTGTTAGTTTAATAAAAGTATTGAAAGTACTGAACACATGGAAAAAATCCAATTTTCAAAAATAAACAAACTCTGAATATGAATCTATAAGGAAACAATTATACATTATTTCATGATGACATCATATGAACATCCATTTTTAGCCTGATAAAATTGAAAAAAAAAAAAAAGACCCTAAAGCAGTCCCCAATTATATCATGTCTTGACTATAAAATTAACTCTACTTTTTTGACAACAATCAACTTTTCTAAACAAGATTTTTTTCTTCTTTAATTATGACATTAGTGAGAAAAAATCATTTGTTTTCCCATAGTTTACAATTCAAAGAATATCCATGTGTGTGTTGTATTTGTCTGTCACAGTTCACAGTTATCAAAGGGAGCCAATAACTGAGTCAGTTAAAGTGTTAAAAAATAAAATAGTGATAAAACATATCTTAAATACTGGTAAGCATACTCCCAGAATTCAAGTCTGATTAAAATAGATCAAGACCTGCTAAGATGAAAACTATAACTCTTATCTGGAATTGAAAAACAGTTTATTCTCAAACCCCTCCAGCTTTCATGTAAAACTACTAACTCTGTCTTTCTCTTCTCAAAGATGCTTAGAAGTTCTAAAAAAAAAAAAAAATAAAAAAAAAATAAAGAAAACAGCCCACTTCCTTCATATCTTTTGTTCACACTTACCATGTAGCTCTTTTTTTTTTTTTTTTTGTAGTAGTAGGACCAAGGTGTGAAATTTGCCTTTTGTTGTGTTTCTCCCAGTCATCAAAGCAAACTAGGGAGTACTCCAAGAGACCAGACTTCTCAAAAAGTAAATCTGTTTAATATTAATAGCCTACAATTGCCAGTATTCACCCTTGTAGGAGGGTGATGAAACCATTTTTCCCGTCTAACATTCCAACATGCCATCTAAGAAATGTAATATCTAAGTCCCATTTAGAGTGATGTTTCCAAGTACCCTCACGTTCACACTGCTTTTCTGGGGGCTTAATTTATATTTAATATCTCTGCATATTTGTCTGTCCAAGAAAAAGATACCAAATGCCATGCTTATCAATTACTAAAAATGTATATATGATCCATTTGGAAAATATTGCAAAAATTTGAAACTGTAAATGTCTTTACAAGCTGCAGAAAAATCAGATCGTTATGGTTAAAGGTGCAATGAATACATGAATGCCAGATGCACTGGGATACAGGAAGCACCACTCCCTTTTGCTATTTAATGCTTAGAGTCCACATGACAGGCTAGTGTTAAAAACAAAGCTGTTCACTAAGGCCATTTACAAACCTTTTACTGAGATAAAAGCAAAGAAAACAAGGACATGTGAGTGTTTGATATGATTGATGTAATAGCAGTATAATTTTAAATTTATCAAAACTTTCAACAACCTGTCTTTCACAATATGAACTTCTTGGTGGAATTATTGTTCTGATTCTCCTGTAACACTGCTGTGACAAAGTGTAGGTTTTCCAAAATAAATATAATCAAAACAGTCCTAGGCAGTTGTGTATACCAAAATTCTCTGCAGGAAGAGGCACAGATGTGAACAAATTGTTCAGATGTTCACTTTATAACCCTTCAGGATATTTTCTGCTGAATTTAAGGGGGAGAAGTAACAAGCAATATTTCTGTATACAGTTCAGAAAATATTTAATGCCAGCCATAATTATCTTAAACTAATAGATCTGCACTTGTATTTCAAATCATATGGATATTCTCTATTCTGGCATAATTGCTGTATTTTACATGATTGTATGTGATTCAAGTTTTGATTATGGTCTCTGGATATTCTTGCAATATGAATTGATTGATTGCATGGGTATTTGCTGTAGTTAAAATAATAATAATAATAATAATAATAATAATAATAATAATAATAAATATGTGTAAAACAGTTCCATGAAGGGTATAGTTACAATACTGAGAAGTAGCTTTCATTTGCTTGGAAGAATGAGACTATTATCTGAATTTCCCTCCTTATAAGTAAATTTGAAGACTTATTTGCCCATGAAATATCATCAGCATATGAGATCATCCTGTGGAAATCATTCTTTTGCTCTAAGCTCTGGATTAATCTCATCAAAATGTAGCCATCTGCAAAACAGGTACATAGTTTAAACGAGATGTCTACAGTCTCTCTGTGCATAATAGAAAAAGGGATAAGATTATTTCCTCCTCAATTTTAGGGCTGAATAAGCTCTACTTGTGGAGGAGGAACAGAAGGAGTACACTGGAACATGTTCCCCCAGAAGCTGTGGATGCCCCATCACTTGAAATATTTCAGATTAGGGCTGGATGGTGTTTTGAGCAATTTGATCTACTGAAATATCTCCCTGCCCATGGCGAGGGGGTTGGAATTAGATCATCTTTAAGGTCCATTCCAACCCAAGCCATTCTAAGATTCTATGATTCTATGCTTCTATGATTCTAAGACTTTGTAAGAAGAAAAGTAGTCAACTTCAGATTGAATTATCAGGATGGGATTATTCATAACAATCATTGATTTAATCTTTAGGTATTGATAATTTGTATTACATCAAAAGTATTTAATGCATTTTTTTTTTCCAGATTTTAGCTACTTAAGTTCTTTATGATATCAAAAGGAAACTTTGGGATGCAAATGATATGTTTGCGATATACCAGTGCAATGTTCTGAAGGCATGCATTTAAATTGCCTATATCAGACTTATATTTGAAATTAGTACATTTGCTGAATAATGTTCTTGAACTTATGACTGTAATGTCATACATTATTGATGAAGAAACACTTTGTTCTGGCATTAACTGACACACCATTGAAATCTATGTCATTTTACTGTAACTGACAACTGAATGCAATGAACCAGCTTCTGCTTTTTAGTATTCTGTGAAATAAAAGGATTTTTTTTTTTTTTTTTTTCAGTTGGGTCTTCAGGATTATACCAAATAGTAGTCAGTCAGTTTTCAAACAGAAGCTGTGAGCTGTTATTATGTAGACTGAATGGGTAGATGATACACAGAGGAGCTAGAAAAAGAAAGGAGTTGCTTCATGAGAAGTTTCAGCCTCCACATGTGGTACAACTTTACTCAACAAAGACAGTTTGTTTCATTATGTACTTGTTTTTTCTTCTCTTTTTGTTCCACTATCTGGAGATTTTATGGTTTAGAGAGGGTAAAATGGGTAGAGCCATTTTGAAATATATATATACGATAAAGTGATAGTTAGGGATAATAATCTACATTTTACAGGTACTTATGTTACTTAAATCCTGTTCAGGTAACAAAGATTGAGAAAAAAATCCTTGCTTGAAATTACTGCTTCCCTTTATGTTTTCTAGTCTATGGGAAATGAAACATTACTATTCAAGGAATTTACTCTGAAAATTAAGTTAAACATGTAAATTACATAAATTTTACCCTTTAATTGGTCATATGAAAACTGATTTCTGAAGAATAAGGGCATGATTTTTTTCCAGGTTTAATATTTTGCTGATTTTTGTGCTAAATGTGATTGAGAAAAGAACATAATTTAGCACTGAAATACATGATAAAGGAATTAATATTAACATGGAAGAAAATAATATAGAGGGCAAGGTGGGAGAAAGTTTTAAAGCATTTTGTAAAAGAAAGAAATCAAAAGCTAAGAAAAAGCTGGAACAGAGTATAGTGAAACAAATCCTATGTTGAAGAATGGTTTGAGAATTTAGAAAAAGCTAAACTAAGAAATTTCATACTTTATGTATGAAAAAGGAAACAAATGAGGGCCTGCATATGTTACTACTGTACTATAAAAATCAAAAAGTGATTCCTACATTTCAGAAGGTTAAAGGGCACTAGAAAGAAGCAAGCTAAAGAAGATCAAGGTATGATTCAATTTTTCAGCTGCAGAAATTATGTTTTATTAGATTTCAAGAGCAGAAGAGACCACTATCATCGTTATCCAGCTGAAACTCTCAAACTCTCACATCATAAACTGAAGAATTTAGCTTTTTTTTTTTTTTTTTTTTTTTTTTTTTTTAGCATTCACATAATTTTTGATTGAACTAGTAAATATCTTTCAGTGGAATATCCTAAAATACTCATCATGCTGAAGATCTATACCTATGTATTCAAATGACTAATAAACCACCTTATTAAGCTATTATACTGTTTTTCTGATTTTTGCAGCCCTTGGATTTAGTTACATTTCCTTCTGGATCAGAGCCTCTCCTGCAATTTTATCAATGCCATGACCAGTAAGATTTGATGATGACCTGAGTATAAGAGAAAATACACCAGGACACACACATACAAATACACACATATGTTGGTGTGGAACAGCAGATTTAGACAAATAGACTAGGAAAAATATCAAGGAAATAAGTAACATCAGTTTTGTGAAGTAAACTCTCATCACAGGAGAAGCATAGCAAAAGAAATCAAATTTTGGCCAGATGCATGAAAAGAAAAACATATGGCTTGTTGTCTCACATTTTTTTTGGATATACCTTCTGTGTTGGCAGGCGTTGTAGGATGGAAAGTGCCTTTTATTTCAGTGAAATCTCCTTATATTTTTATTATTATTATTAATTATTTTGCCAGCTTGAAAAGGACTGTTTCAAATGGTTAAAAAAGATTTTAATACAAATTACAACCAAGAATACAGAGGAAAAAATCAAGAACCAGCCAGAAATTTTAATGAAGTCCTGTAATTTTATAGAAGTACTATTTTGGAGGAGCTGCATTTTTTTCAATATCTATGGGGAGAGGGTTTTAACAATGGAAAAAAGCAGTACTTTTGTACTCCTTGTTTGTCAGGATAATGGAAATTTATATAGGCTTTCCTTTATTTACCCATTTTTGATACTTTTACCTGTCACTGAAAAACAAATGCTAGTATTTTTGAAGTCAGTGAACAAAACAGATTCAAGGAAGTAACCTGTTATTTTTTTAAGACTTTTTTTTTTTTTTTTTTCATTTAAAAATGGAAAAGAAAAAACTAAACCCAAACTGCTGCCTTACCATCCCACAGTATATCAGAAAACAAACTAAATCTCATTTAAAACTAAGGTAAAATCCTGGCCCACAGCAAACAAACAAACAAACAAACAAACAAATATCTATCTACACAGAGAGATATATAGATATATTTTCTGTATTCATGACTTCAACAGTGCCTAAATGTAGGTATTTTCCTCAAAATAGAGTTCGCAAGTTGGCTTCCATGTTTTACTCAGTCAAAGCAGAATGAAAATGGAGCCTGCAATACACAGTGAATCAGGCAGTGGAACAGTGAGAAATAGTGAGAAAATCTGCCCACTTCCAGTCCTGGGGGTCCCTTGAGAAGAAGGATTTGTTTTGGTTTCATGGACTCTAACCTGCATCTAGATGTAGAGAACACACTGGGACGTGACTTCAGGACATCTAAAATGTTTTCAAGCTCAAGGGGGAGGATCTATACAGCACCTTCATTTGGACACAGAATATAGAAATATGAGTGAATACTTTTCTTATTCAAAGACCTTTAATCTTAAAAGAATCCGGTTAGAAGAATCCAACTTACTTCTTTGTTTTATCGGAGTCCGGGTATTGAACATTCCACACAGAAACAGTTAAAAGAAAAATTGTATTTATAAGTATTAGTTTTATGTCCATTTTTTTTTTCTTTTTTTTTTTTTTCTGGTTTGTTTCTAGACCTTGTCATTTTTAAAACATCTTTTATAGTAATTCTTTTTTAGTTGTGTGAAACCACAACTCTCAAAACTATGACAACACTTGTAACTGTCACTGTACTGATAGCTGAGCATCCAAGCTCAATGCAACACGTCTTTGAAAATGATTCCAAAGTGATGACACTGATTTTGATTATGAAGTGGAGAAATGATAATTACTAATTTATCTCCAACATGTATGTTGACAATCAAAGTAAAATAATTATTATGAATTTAAAATCAAATGAACTTCTCAATACGTGTAACAAGGAAAATATATACCAGGAAGATATTTAAACACACAACTAACTTAAGTAAAGAGATGCCCATTGAAATACTTTCCTTAAAGCACAATTATAGTAGAGTCAGTGAGATAAAATAGCAAATATTTTAATTCATGAATTTTAATACTTCTGGTGTTACTAAGGTGTTACTTTTTATGAAGAAGTAACAAAATTCACGGATATGCTTTCAAATATTTCAATGGTATGCAACAACTACAATAAGAATCTGTCTGAGAAAAAGTAGTGTAAAAATTAAATAGGGGTCCCAAGATACATGCCTCTGTATGATACCTTTATAAATCAGTCCTGCAGAACCAAGCAGTCAGCATCCTGCTATGCACAGCTGTTTGCCCAGAGAACTTCAAATAAAAAGTAAATAAATATAGAAAAAAATAATTTGGAAAAACACTATTACGGCTGAAAAATTAGAAAAGCACAGTTTGTACTAGACCATTAGTCATGTATTGGCAAGTCCTGATTATCAAGGGTGTCACCAGCCATGCATCTCCAGAAGTCGTTTGGCATTTGATTTAGCCAGAAAATACCTAATCACATGCTAAATAAAAAAGTCATTTTTGCCCATGTTATTTTAGCATCAGATTCTTCAGCTATTTAGAAACTCCTGTGAATGTTTGGGGATTTCAGCAAACAGAACATCTGGGGAAGCCAGTCCTTAACTAAGCTGGTTATAAATTACTCTGTTCTAACAAAACTGTTTATGTGTACAATAATCTATTCTGATAGTTGATCACATGCTGTTGAGTTAAGCCAAGAAAAGTGAAGGTAAGATCCAGAAAGCTAATGGCAACTAAAACACAGTTCAATGGATTGTAATAAAAGGTTAACACTGATAAAAAATCTTCCACAAATAGAAGTGAGTCATGGAGATACAGTTAAAAACAAGGTCCATTTCAAAGAATGCCCAAGAAGAAACCTGCTAATGGAAGTGAGCAGAAACAGTACTCTTGTGAGAAAAGGAGCTTTATAAATTTGGCAGTTGATAGTATTATCCAAACAGTTAGATGCATTTTACAACTTAGGAATTTCCAAAACGTTGAATTGAAGTGAATAAAATTTACTTCATAGATGAGCATGGAATGCTTTATCCATTCACAGAGCAAATGAATGAAGTTTTTACCATTTCTCCAGATACATTCGATTAAAAAGATATCAAGCTGAGGAGATTGTTTTAGACTGCTAAAAGAAAATACTCCATTAAAAGAAGATTAACAATGAAAGCACAATTGCTCTACACATTTTTCTAAAGGAAAAAAAAATGTACCTACTAGGGTATGAAATACAGATGATGGCTGAAAATTCTAAGTCACAGACTAAGGGTAAATTCAAGGTGAGAAGCATGCTAGGAATAGAAAGAGAAAGAAATGCTGAATATAACCAGACAGGAATATGATGAATTGTGGTGATGGCATAGTTTATGCTTTTCCTTTAGAGCTATTGTACTTATTAATAACTAAGGGATATCAATGCAATATCTGCCACAAGAACAGTGCTTTTTTGCTGTGTGCAGAGTTCAACAATATCTACAGGGAAATACAAGAGTCTACTGTATGATAGGCAGGGAATTGAATTTGAAGTTGAAAAAGGGGACAACATATTAACATAGGTTCATGACAGCTGGATAACAAGAGAGGCTAACTTTTTCAGTGTTTGCATTCTTTAAAAACTATTCTGGATTACAAAGTTTATATTGCCAAGGGTCTGACATTCTAATATATTTATTACTCTTCCCTCAAATATTTAGGGGAGAGTTAAGACTTATTGAGATTTTACTTTATTGGCAATCCAAGACTTATTTCTAAAATATTGGAATGTACTTCACATTTAAGGGAGATATCACAAGAACAGGAAATCTCAACATCAAACGTTTGTTTTTTTTTTTGTGTGTGTTTTTTTTTTTATGACAATAACTGAAAAAAATTTTTATACTGAGGAGGGTTTGTAAAGGCTTTTATCTGCCTCTAGATAAATGGAATGCAAAAGTTTTGGACACACAGGCAGGATAAAAGAAAATAATAAGGCTTAGAAACCAAAGCAAGATTCAAATGCCTACCAGCATTATTCATTTTGACTCAGAAGTTGTTTGACTCAGAAGTCAATGTTTTTTTCTCTATGCTCCAATCACAATAGCTCAACTAAAATCAGCACATTGCAATTACAGGACAGTATAATAGTAAAAAGAAAGCACATTGGTGCTTGATAATAGCTTGAAATAGGTAAGTGGCACAGAAAGTGAGGTTAATTTGTAGTTTGTAGCTGTAATTTTTTATGAGCCCATCCAGAAGAGCTGGTTTTGATGTTTATGTTCAGGGTTCTTTTTGAGCAGACATTTGGCCAGACTGGTGGAAAAAAAGTAATGGTCTTTAAAATAGTTTGGCTTTTGGAATGGTTTCCAGCCACTATATTTTTGGTCATTGCAAATGAATTACCACTAGGACCCTAGATAAATCCTCAGAAATTATGATTTAGGCATTATCAAGACAATTAGACAGACAGACAGTGTTTTAAGTGTGGGCTTTTTTTTTTTTTTTTTTTTTTTTTTAATGAATGGTCCTCAAATACAATTTTTCTGGCCAGCAATTTCATCAGGATTATTAGAAATATATACCTATTTCTACCCCCTTTTCCAGTTTGTTACAATATTATTTTAATTGTTACAATATTCTTATAAGTCCAAAAAACACTCCAACAATAATGATTATTTCTGCAACCAGTGGCTTGGGAGATGTGCTTAAGCAGTACATGAATGTATATTTGGAGTCCAGACAAAACCTCAGTGGAACCAAAACTAGCGATTCAAAAGTCCATTTCATGTTCATGTAACATCTTCTAATATTTCACATGTATTTACATTTAGTGTTTGGCTGACCTCTAACTTACCTGTCTCCACTTTGTGGCTTCTCTAGTCAATAATTTAAATATTTATATATATATATATATATAAATCTTTTTATCTTTGTCTGTTTTACGGATTTAAGGAACTGGTTTAAAGTGAATATACCCACGGGCCAGACAGGAGACTACAAAGATGAAAATAGATTTCAGACTTGTTATTTAATTTGGGAAGTATCTGTGGGTGGTGGAAATTAAACGCCATCTATCCTGAGTTTTACTGAACCTTTTATTTTTCTCTTCTGCAGGGAAAATAGAGCTTCAGCAGTCACGATGAGTCTAAACTGAAGCCCTCCTTTTAGTAAAAGATGACACTAAAATGCAAAAGTTATTATCAGAATCCTATTATTGCTGAAGATGAGAGATTGTAGGCATGTAGTTAGTTATATTGCTTGTAACAGAATTTGGGTTTGTCTCAAAGATGTTCATGGATCCAGATCATTGCTTTTCTGTAATGTGAGGACATCCGTGTCCATTCCTCACTCTAACAAGTGGGAAATAATTATATTGTCTTGTTTTTTTCCTCAACTTCATATAATTTGGCTGCAGTTCCCTTTGCAAGAAGAAATAGTTTAAATCAAATTACAGTACGTATACCAATAGTAGTGGTAAAACTACTTCATAGTATGTGCAGAAAAATATCTGGCCTTCTGCCTTTTCCCCAGAGAAGATGGGGAACAGCTGTTTGGCCAGTGAGCTCTGTCCGCTCAGCTAAGTGAAACATGCACAGCCTATTGCAGAGGTGGCTAATGCTGATGCCATCGTTGCCAACTGGTGTAATTCAGTTCTCAGTCTGTAATGGCATTCTCTATACAAGAAGTGAAGATGCACTTTTTTTTTTTTTTCATTTTCTTTTTTTGACAGACTACAAAAGGAGCCTTGACACTAGCTTACAAACGTGCCCCTTGTAGACATTTAAAGTTAGGTCAGATGAATCCCAATATTTGTGTAGAAAATAGAAAGAAGAGGGAAGCTCACGAAGATCCAAACACCAGTGTGCTTTAGTTATTTTGTCACATTCAACTTCTGTGATAAAGAAATATCTTAAATTAGTCAATTACAAATATTCAGGACATTTAGGGTTCTGGTTCACACAAATGTTCACAGTGAGTTAAAATAATGTGACGAGATTGGAAATAAGACAAATTAAAAATATCTCAAATCTTTCTTTTGAAATGTCACACAAAGTAGTCATAGAAAACCTAAGTCTAAACATTTAGAGAATACAGATAATGTGGATGCATTCATGAGATAGTGTGGTCCACCTCATCGTTTTTATCACAGAATCACAGAATCACAGGCTTATAGATGTTGGAAGGGACCTTAAGAGATCATCAGGTCCACCCCCCCACAAAAGCAGGTTCCCTAGAGCAAGTTGCCCAGGTAGGCGTCCAGACAGGTCTTGAATATCTTGAGAAGAAGACTCCACAACCACCCTGGGCAGCCTATTCCAGTGCTCCATCACCCTCACTGTGAAGAAGTTCTTTTGCATGTTGGTGCAGAACTTCCTGTGATCCATTTTGTGGCCATTACCCCTTGTCCTGTCCTCACAAACCACTGAAAGAGGTTGGCCATAACCCTTTGTCTCTCACACTTCATGTATTTATAAACATTGATAAGATCCCCCCTCAGTCTTCTTTTCTCAAGGCTGAACAGATCCAGGTCTATCAGCCTTTCCTCACAGGGGAGATGCTCCAGGCCCCGTATCATCTTTGTGGCCCTCCTCTGGACTCTTTCAAGGAGACTCCTGTCTTTTTTATTGTTCCGGGGAGCCCAGAACTGGACACAGTACTCCAGGTGAGGCCTGACCAGGGCAGAGTAGAGGGGGAGGATCACCTCCCTTGACCTGTTGGCCACACTCCTTTTAATGCATGCTGGGATTCCATTGGCCCTCTTGGCCACCAGGGCACACTGCTGGCTCATGGCCAACCTGTCATCCACCAGGACCCCCAGGTCCTTCTCCTCAGAGCTCCTCTCCAGCAGGTCATCCCCCAGCCTGTACTGATACATGTGGGTGTTCCTTCCCAGGTGCAGGACTCTACACTTGCTCTTGTTAAACTTCATTTGCTTTCTTCCTTATGGTCACGTGTTCTTTATATGGGGACACATGTTAGTATGCTGGTTTATATCAATATCCATTGTGTGACAGTGGACAACAGCAGATATTTAAAAACAGGTGTATGAAGCTGTAGATAATCTGGTACATGATCATACAAGAAATTACAAACATACAATAGGAAATACCTCCTTACAATAGGAAATACCTCCTTACCCTGTACCAGGTATTGGCAGTTTACTAACCTGTGCAATAAGGGATTTGAAAAAAAGAGCTAAGTGGATGAGAATCACACTTAGTTAGGGAGTTTCAAATTAATTTCTACTATAATTCTTATCTACTCAATACTCAATGGAGAATAAAGTCTAAAAAATAAACTGCTAGCCTACTCACCCATGTTTTTGTCTTGCTGTTTTTTGTTATTTTTTATATGAAAATGCATATACAAATACCTAGGTTTTGTACTGACATGCTAAGTTAAAATTACCATAGCACTTTAAATGAATACAATATTTGGTTGAAAATGTAGCTGAGTGTTGGGAGTAGTGATATTTTGCTCTTTTGGCTGGAAGAAAGGCAAAGTTCATAGCCTTTAGTCTGGGTGAGGTGATAGTATTACAAACAAGTTAGGAAGAAAGGCTTAACTGTACTCTATGTAAAGAATAAAGTTGGTAAACAAATTTCACTTGGATAACAAGCACACTACAGAACTTTGACAGTCTCACTTTTTATTATTTTGCCTTGTGTTGTTTTGTTTAATTAAATGAAGAAAGACAGAACATTCAGAGCATGACTCCAGCTATTGCTACTAAATTAGGTTAATTTGGCATTTAACTCCTGGCAATTTTGACTCAATGGTTTGGACTTTAAAGAAGGGAAATGTTGAGGAATGAGGCTGAGGTCATTGCTTCTGAAAAGTCAAGTCCACATATTAAGCATCAACACAGAAAATTCTTAATGCTGTTTTGGTGTCATCCATATGTCCTGGTTACATTATATGTCTTATCGAGAAAGTTTTATTAAATATTTCTGTACATACTTTGGGAGGGGGAGAGGAGAGAGGACATTAACCCTTATCTTTCCTTAATCTTAAAGAAATTAAGATTTCAGGACATTGTACATCCCCAAAAGCACTATACACACTTAAATCTTTTGCATTTTTTTCATGGCACCAAATATTCTTTTGCCAGTATGTGTCAATACACTAGCCATGTACTATCATGACTATAAGACTGTACATTGCCTCTGCCCCCCAAAAACCTACATTAAAAACCTGCAGTCTGTTTTTTGGAGCAGAGAACTTCCCCTTGGGGGCTGGAACTTTACCTCCTTTATTCAAGCTGAGTAACCTCTACAATTAAACTACAGATTAAGTGCATGCTTCAGTTTCCCAATTAAAGCAGCAACCCTACCTCTGTTGCCCAGAAGGTAGGCCATTCAGGTGCATATCAGCCATCTCTAATACCTTTTTTTCCTGCTCTTGGAATATTCTTAAGGGATAGTGATTCTGTAGGACATAGCCCAGGTAAAACAAGAGGTCCTGAATGCAGCATGCCATGTTACCCAGCTGCTGCTAACAACCTTCCCTGGGCAGGTAAACTATAATCATTTTTGCTTAGAAAACTCCTGAAATTAGCTGGTAACTGCGAGCCAAAGGTATATTTTAGGAGTCTCTTCCAGTTAATAAAAGTAACCTTGTTAAATTAAATGGGTGTGGATCAAGTAGCTTGAGTACCTCTAGGTGTGTTTTATTTTAGGTGAATTGACATGTACATTGAAAGTTGTACGGCCCAATGTACAAAACACACTAAATTTTAGTGGCTTCAGAGAGTTAATATACAGAAAATTACTTTTAAGTGGCTCAGAGCCTGGGAGGATACAGCTTGAAATATGGAAATCAAAAAGTTATTCTCATGAAAAGAAAGTTAAAATCCAAGCAAAGTTTAACACAATATCACCTACATTACCTTCATGATGAGAAATCCTCAGCTTGTGCCTAGAGAGAACTAGTGTGTTTGAGTGCTTCAGAGCACAAACTACTTCCACCTACTCGAGAAACTATGTGATTTGCCTTGCGTGCAGGGCCCTGCTGGGAACTGGCCCACAGTGAAGGTTTACTCCCTGCATAATCAATCAAGAAGGCTATTTGAACACCAAGGTGTATGGAGAGCTTTATTAACGCTATGTCCACCAGAACAATTTACTAAATATAGAAATGTAGTACTTCTTTTTTTTTTCTTTTTTTCTTTTTTTCTCCCCCCAGCAATTTTGGTTGTAAACAGAGAAACACAAAAGCCACAAGTAACTGTAAATGTTTTCATTCTAAATTTGTGGGTGGCTATTTTTTCCCCAGGACTTGTTTTTTGAAAGCGAGGAAAAGGGAATAGCTATAAAAAGCCAAATTATCTTTCAGATTAACTTATGCACAAAATAATTACATTGACATTATTCTGCATCACACTGTTGGTGGACTCGAATAAAGGGTCTGATTCAGGAACTGAAGTTCATGTTGAGCTGAGAAAGCTTTCCTTGTATAACCTTCTATGCTTCCTCTGGCTCAGAGAACATAGGGGGTGTTTTAATTAGCTAAGTTGGTTGGATAGAGATATTGTGCTGATACTGGTTGCTTATGTATCAAGTCTCAAGTCCAAATACAGTAATCTAATAGCACCACAGGCAACCTATATTCAGGCAGTTGGACAGCACAGAAAGAAGTCAGGAAGTCTAAGACTTTGATGTACTTTTAGGTAAAGAGCTTTGTGTATTTTAAAAGAAAGGCACATTGTATGTCTTTTCCCATTTCTAAAGATGCATTGTGCTGTATGGAATGGATTTTGCTGTCTTTTGCAATGTATTACACCTACATAATTCCAAAGCTGTGCTGGACTTCCACTGAAGTTGATAACAAGAGCTTCAGGCCCCAAATCTAAAATTCAGTACATTCCCAACACAGAAATGCTTGGCTTCCAAGACATATGACCACAGCTGTCTGCAAAATGGCTGTCTCTGATGTCCTGGCATCACACCATTATTGTCTGGAGAGCTACACACAGTTACACAAAGGGAAGATCCAACTTTCTTTTGGACTTGAGCAAAGGTGAAAATAGTTAGCTAGTGTATAATAGCTAGACTGGGCTATAGCAGTATTTCTTGGCTAACTAACACGATCTAACTGAATTTTGCAATTATAAAGTCTAAATGCTAGGATTTAGTATGAGTGACACTGCAAACCTTTAGAGATTCTGAGCATTATTCTGAATAAACAGAAGCTTAAAGTCTGGATGGCCAAACCAATCCTTTCTCATACAGGGTGTTGCCTGAAAAAATGCTGAGAAAGAATCCCTCCTCTGGGACATATAACTACTTCACAGACATTTTCCCGGGGGGGGGCGGGGGGGGGGGAGGCGGCCGCCTGGGCGGGGGGGGTTGAATGAACAGATGGTTGTAAATCCTCTGGCTTCTTTCCCCATGAGCCTTACTCCAGACTCCCCAGACTCCCCAGGACTCTTCACTTGAAGGAGGATTGAGTAACTGCAGGGCTCTGCTTTTTTTGACAAGTAGCTGAGGAGCGCAGGTCCTGGTCCAAGCAGAAGGGAAGCACATGGTTCTGCTGTAGTCCCAGCTGTCCATCAACTTCTGTTGTAGGCTGGAGAATTTGGCTCTGAGGAAATGTGTTTAAATTTATCCTGTTCTCTGGTGGGGAACAACAGCCATGCCTGTGTTACCTTGCATAGAAGAGTAAATAATCACTGGAAGGCTGGCAATTATAGTTAAACCAAGGACAACGTTTTTAGAGAGAAGAAAAAGCTGATGGTTTCCTGGCTCTGAGTTTTGTATATTTCTCTACATTTATTACTCTGTTGAAATGTTTCCTCAAACCAGAATGATGCAACATATAATCTCTTGTTCTGCTGAAACTGTAGATGGCAGAGAATACAGGGAATACAGCTCTAATCAAAGAAAATAAGCGTAGACATTGGATCTGATCAGGCAGTCTGGTTATTTTATAGCTATCCTGGCTCTGAAGGAAACAGATCTCTTTCTGAGAAGAACCTGTTAAAATGCAGACATTTTTTGACATACTAGAAGTCTGCATTTTTTTGATCTTAACCAACAATCCAAATGTATATCAACAGAAAGAAAGCACACATCTGCCACAACAGGAATGTTTACAATCATGTTAATGACACCATTAGATTTTGTTTGCCAGAGTTCAGTTATTTCAGGCTTTTATACAAAAAACATGTGAGGTAAGTTTACCACCTGTGCACAATGGAAACAAACCATTTAAAGGGATAATTTTAAGGGCAATACATTACTCAGTAGTTTTCCTCTGTTCACCAAGATAATTGTGGGAGCACAATTATGTTTACCCAAAAATACACAGAGCTTTTGTGTTCTTCAATAATGTTTCATATTGATCAAGCCTGTGCTAAAAATTGCTCCAAAAATAACTTTGCGTGCTTGCAAAATAAACAAACATGCTCTAAAGCCAGGCAATTTTGGAAAGTTTTCAGGTGACAGGTGGGATTAGTGTTAAATGAGATATCCAGTCTTAAAAGACAGCTGAAAACATCTAACTACTATATTAAGCTCCTCTGGATTTAAATATTTTAAGAAAGCTAAAGGGTTGTCTTTGAGGGCTTGGTGTTGCTATCACTTATGTCACTGGGAAAAATCAGGACATTTTCTAGAAAGAACAATTTAAATTAAGGTAAAACATAGCTGGCATCACACAAAAGCTCAGAGAGACTGAACAAGCGGTAACAGCCTTCCATTGCAGATGTGATACAATTCCTGATGTTGTACTTGTTAATACAAGCACACATGTATCTTCCTCACTCAGCTCCTCATTATATGGCTACTAAATCTCCCAGAACCTCAGGCATCAACTGCACATTATTGTGCAAGACCCTGCACAACCAAAGAACTAGAAAAACACCATCTCCGACACAAAGAGCTTAGCTTCAAATCCGTGAGGGTGTTTAATTCTCATAGACTGGATATTTATAGCCTAATTATCTAACATGTAATTAGCACACCTTCTGGAGAGAGAACAAAACAGGGGATTACATGTGGTATTACTGAGATCTCAGCAGACACTGTCTGCTACACAAGCCAAGCTTTTTATGTGCAGGAAAATCACGCTACTAACACACAGCCCAGGTCTACATGGCTGCTTTGCTCAAGGGTGCTGGAGAAAACTTTGTGAGACAAACGGCAGTGGTGAAGGTGTGAACCGCATATAGGTCACCTGTCCAATGCAGTGTGCATCTAAGGGGATTCAGCTGGAAACGGAGCTATGCTACCACCTGGTCACTGATAACTGCACACAATTTTAGTCTTGATTTGCAAAAGGAACTTCATTAGCCACAGAGTTGGAGTTCTAAATTTACATTAAGTAGTCAGTGGATGGTACGTCCATAGGGAAAAAAAAAAAAAAAAAAACAGAAAAAAAAAGACCCAAACAAAACAAACAAAAAAATCAGCTAAAAATCAGCTTTTTTTTTGTATTTATATATATTCAGTTTTAGTAACTGAAGTTACAGTGTAAGCAGTTCTGAAGGAAAAAAACAAAAACAAACAAACAAACAAACAAAAACCTCTTTCCTTACACAACCTATGTTCTAAAGGTTAAAAAATGATAGAGCTTTCTTCACATGATAGTTTTGTGTTGTTTTCTTACTTCGTTTCTTCATTTTATCTTCTATTCGTACCACGCAACACCATTCCTAGAACCTTGTAAAATGATGTATGTTATCATCATTATTAATTTTTCTGAATTAATGCCCATGTAAACGTAGTGGGTTTACATGGAAAGGTTTTGGTAGCAGGGGGTTATAAGGGTGGCTTCTGTGAGAAGGATCTTGAAGCTGCTCCATGATTGGTAATGGCTCCACTGCTGACCAGAGCTGAGCCAATAAGTGATGTTGTTTTGCACCTCTGTGTGAGCATATTTAAGACAAGGAAAAAAAACGCTGCAACACACAGCAGCTGGGAGAGTGAGAAACAGCTTTGCAGGCACAGCGAAGAAGGAGGGAGAGAGGTGCTCCAGGTGCTGTAGCAGAAGTCCCCTGTGGCCTGTGGTGAGGACCATGGTGAAGCAGGCTGTCCCCCTGCAGCCCATGGAGTACCACGGTGGGGCAGGGTTCCATGCTGCAGCCTGTGGAGGAGACCATGGTGGAGCAGGTGGACCTTCACAGATGGAGACTGCAGCCTGTGGAAGACCCCTGCCAGAGCAGATTCTGGAGTCAACCTTTAGGCCATGGAGAGGAGACCATGCGGAATCAGGTGACCTGGCAGGAGCTGCTGCCCGTGGGGGACCCAGGTTGGAGCAGTTTGCTCCTGAGGGATGGACCCCATGGTATGGACCCATATCTGGAACAGTTCTTGAAGAGATGCTGCCTGTGGGCAGCCCACACCAGATCAGTTCAGCAAGGACTGCATCCCGTGGGAGGGACCCCACAGCACAGCGGACGAGAGTGACCGAGAAGGAGCAGCAGAGAAGAAGCGCTATAGACTGACCATAACCCCCCTTACCCCGTTCCCCTGTGCCGCTCAGGGGGGAAGGAGGTAGAAGAGGGTGGGGGGGGGAGAAGGTGCTTTTTATTTCTTTCCTTTGTTTCTCACTTCTCTAGCTTGTTAGTAATAGGTAATAAATCTTACTATCTCTCTATGCTGAGTCTGTTTTGCCCGTCACAATAATTACTGTGCAATCTCCCTGTCCTTATCTCAACCCTTGAGCTCTTTTCATTGTATTTTCTCCCTGTTCCACTTTGAGGAGGGGGATTGAGAGAGCAGTTGTGGAGCTCAGCTGCCCACCTGCATAATACCACCATAGTAAAAAAGATTTTACAGTTTTCTTAAGTTTTGTAATTAAAATTGTGAATACTAAAATAGTAAAAATAAATTTTAAAATATACTACTCAACTATAGCATAAATATTTCCTGCAATCAGTGTATTCAATTAGTGGTATTAAGCAAACCAGAGAACTGCAGGAGGTTACTTTTGCAAACATATTTGCAAATCATAACATTATTCAGCATCATGGACTGTACAGTGTCTCAGAAATGTCAAAATCACTACATTGCAACAAAACATTTAAGCACAGAGTTAGGCATGTATCTAAGTGCCACTGAGCTATGTGAAAATGAATTTAAACAGGGTTTGAGCATCTACTTAAATTTAAGCACAGTGTTAAGTACCACGCTGAACTGGGCTCTATAACATTTCTATTTGCCAAATAATCAGTAAGCCACTCTTGAGTGTTTAAGGATGTTCTTTGATATTTCACAGGTGGGTAGTTAAATAAAATGGAATTGATTCTCTTCAAGGTATTTTAAGCTGTTTTTATAAGGAGAATTTGATACGCACTTCACTGTGAAATTTCAGCAAGCTGAGCTGTGACACATGCAGTGAGTGTGTAAACCACATGCTCTTACTTGTCAGCTTATCATATATGCAGGATTCATTAGGAAGCTGGATTACCCATCACCACCTCATATGCAGTAAAGGTTGCAGTGGAAATAGATTGTAGTTTTGCAGTTCATCTTAGAACAGACTGTTTTAACTAGGAGGGTGACTAATATAGTAGCAATACTCACCTTTCTGATACTCTGGCTACATAACAGAATAGGTGGCTATTACAGAACTTCTGAGTTGGGATGGTACCCTTGCGTATTCTCCAGTCCAACTTGATGTATGGTAATGGTCAGAGAGAACAGGTTGCCCAGGACCATGTAGGTTCAGGGTCTGAATATCCTTAAGAATGCAAAATTTACAGACTTGCTGGGTCAATTTGCTCTGGACCTTACATACCCTCACAGTAAAAAAAAAAAAAAAAAAAAAAAAAAAAAAAAGTATTTTCTTGTAATCAGGTAAAATTTCCTGTGTTTCAGCTAATGTTCATTGCCTCTTGTGCTGTCATTGGATGCTGCTGGGAAGAGCCTGGCTTCATCTTTTTCACTGCCCCCATTGGGTACTTACCTACATTTCCAAGATCCCCTGAGCCTTTTCTCTAGGCTGAACAACCACAGCTCTCTCTGCCTCATTTTGACAGATGCTCCAGCCCCTTAAACATCTTGGTGGCCCTTTGTTGCATTTGATCCAGTAAATCCATATTTTTCTCATAGTGGGAAAACCAGCACCGGACAAGCATTCCAGATAAGTCTCAGCAGCTCTGAGTAGCGGAGAAGGTTCCCTTCCCTTGACCTGTTGGCAGTGCTCTTAGGAGCCCAGGAGGCTCTTGGTTGTTCTGACATAAGGACACACTGCTGTTTGGTGTTAAGTTCCCTGTCTACCAGGACACCCGGATCTTTCTCTGAAAAGTGCTCTGCACATCAGGATGTGAGTGTCAGGAGCTTGGAGGAGTTGTTCCTCAGATATCAACCAGCTCTCCTGGACTCTTCAGCAACCTCATGGAATACTTCCAGGCAGATCCCTGAAGTGGCCAAAGTCTGTTCTCCTGAGCTCTAGGGCTGTGATCCTGCTTATAGCCTTGTCTCTTCTCAGAGGATCCTGGACTCCACCATCTCCTAACTTGAGTATTGGCAACTTAGTTATTGTCAGTCATCATTACCAGTGCTAAGAAGATCTAATAGCTACTAAAAATCCTCATATTTTCCAGTACTAGTATTCTGCAGTGTTTCAGTGCTGTATAGACCGTTATTTGAATGTGGGTATCCAATATAAGGCTCTACTTTGTATACTTTTAAGGTGAATTAATATTTTAAGCTATAGTATATAATTTCCTCTCTTAGAAAATGTGATTTACAACTTTTCAATGAAGAAGGCAGTTTCCTTCTCAAGTCTTTTTTTTTTTTTTTTTTTTTTTTTTTTTCAAAAATACAAATATTTTGGTTTATGGGATTACAAGTCTAGTCTCTATACTAGTGTCTCGTATAATTTATACGCTAAATAAAATAACTCGTTATTGAGGAAACATATGTTTCTAACAAGTTTTTGAAGTATTTTTTTGAGGTTCTCAGTGGGAAAAATCACAATATTACAATAGAAACTTCTTCTTTACAGACTAAATAAATAATAAATAGAAAGAAGCGAGATGAATGAAAAATGAGCTGAAGTGAAGCACTGTACAGATCCAGGATATCTACATGTCTAGTACCATTTGTTAGATGGACTTGCCTCAAGGTTAACTTTGCGCCCATTTTTAAAGAATTTTGAAGATCAGAATGTGAAAAATGTGGAAATAAAACACTTAAAAAAATGATTTAAAAAGATATTTCTTTTATCCTCTGCAGGTGCAGGACTTTTGTTGACCATTACTCTTTCCCTTTCCCTTCCACTTTTTCTTTTACCCCATTTCAATTTCTTTGCCAAAACACACTAAAACATTTTCTACTCCAGAAGACTTTTTTTTTTTTTTTTTTTTTCTTCCTACTTTGTACTGTGTGGTTATACACTCTGTACTTCACAAAAATGTAGCAGGAAACAAAATTATCACAAAGACCCTTCAAGTGCAAAGTGCACAGATGTCTATCATGCTGAGAGCTGTCAATATACCTCGTAAAACTATAATCTCTAATCATCCCCTTTGTCTTTTGGAGAAAAAAACAAAACAAAACAAAACAAACAAACAAAAAGAACTTCCTCAATTAGGAATTTATGTCCTTATGTCCTTATGTCCTGGACTTTATGGAAAATATGCAATACTTCTGTATAGGGACTAGATGCAAATATAAGGAATAAATGTAATTGGATTAATGATTTAAAACAAACAAATAAACTAGCAAGCAAGCAAACAAACAAACAAAAAACAACATTAGCTTCTTCATTTACAATCTATGCAATATTCAACCTGTTGAGTCAATATATAGGAGTGTGTAGGAGGATCAATTAAAATACTTTTATGGGAACCTGATAGTAAAGGCATGGATAGGACTGTATGTTTCACACATACGGTGACCAGCTTGTGTCACATTAATGTAAGTCTGAGTTTACAAGACAGTCAAAAGCCCAACCCTGACATGTCCCTTTCCTGGTAAGGGGAGGTGGAAATTATCATCACCTGTCTGTGGGAATAATTTTCCATTTGTGAGTTTATTCTACACAGAGCACAGTCTGGATGAAATCAGGCATCAGGAATCCTAGGCCCAAAATGTTTTTTCTGTAAGTGTATTTAACTTCAGGGAATGGACAGAGTTAAAGTAAATACAGTTACACAGCATAAAGACAGTAAGACTATAAGAAGGTCTCTGTTCCAAACAAACAGAAGTGAGTAGGAGAACTTTTCTCTGTCTCTTCCTGCCCCCTGCCCACTCTCCACCTCATGCCAAATAAATGTGTATGACTGAAAAGGAAAATAAATTAAAAATCTCTAGAGAAATAAAGCCAGAAATGTAAAATCAAAGTACCGTTTAAGCTCAAACTATTCCACCATTCAAGGCTTTGCTTGTGTGTTCCTCTGCATTCAGTGTTTATGTTTCTTTCAGCTAAAACAGCTACCTATTTTTTACAGGATTTTTTACTTTTTATTACACTAAGAAAGAAGCATCTTTACCATGAAAGGCCTTCTCCATATTTTCCAGTTCTTTACCACAAGAAGAAGAAAAAAATAGAAAACTTATGTGTCCTCACCAACTTAATTGTGTGTCCCAGGCATCCACCACTCGTATATATAAATAAATATATTTATATATGTGCTCTTTTCTGTTGTAAAATGAAATTAATCTTTATCATTCCCAAGTTCAAGGTAGATCTAAAACACTAAAAAGCTGTCTTAGCTGCTGTTTTTTTGTTGTTGTTGTTGTTGTTAGTTTTTTTTTTTTTTTTTTTTTCTTACACGCAGTGTAAAAGTGTAGGAGTGTTCTGACCCACCTGATTCACAAAGTGACAACTTCAAAGCACTTATAGAAAAATGTATATCTGGTCCTGCAATAAAAATCCCTTTCCATTACCAATGTGAATCATAAAAGTTCTACATCTGGGCTAAGTTTAGACTGAGAGCTCAATCCAGATTCAGGTAAAGTGGTTTGGCACATCTCTATATATTGAGGAAAGCTGGAAGACAGGAGGCTAAATCTGTTCCACATAGTGTTATCCAATGCCACATAAAGCTTCCACTGGAAAAATCTTAAACCTATTTTTTCCTAAATAAATTGAGATATACATTCTTTCCAGTCATATGTTTTCTCCTATGGCAGCAGACTACAGCTGGGTTATACCAAATAACCTCTTGGCAATGTATTCTTGATTTTTATTAAAGAAAAGAATATCAGGAATAACTTTGTGGAAGTCAAAGTGGCATCATCTGATGTACAACAGGAGATGAAAAACAATATATAGCGAGAAAGAATCCTATTGAAACTATAGTTTATGCAGCTTCTGCCCTCTCTAATGCAACCATGTTTTCTTCTGTCCTTTTATTCTATATAAGTTTCTTTCAACCTTTCCATATTCAATAAAATGTCTGCACCATTTCACCCTGATATTTTTTCCCCATCTTTAAAGAACCATAATGGCCTTTTTCTTTTTTAACTGTGCCTGGCATATGTTGAAAGGTATCTTCTAAGATTTCATTTATGATAGCTCAAAAATGCATGTCTTGCTAAGACTACAAAGCAAGCTAATGGTTTTAAAAGCACAGTGATGAAAAGCCTGGCAGGGGAGTCCGTGCTAACTACATACATGGATCACGGAAGAGGGTCCAAGAGGTCATTTTTTTTCTATCTCTCTCTCTCAATCTCTCTCTTTTTAGTTTATATTCAGGATCAGTTCAGGTCACATCGGTTACAGCCAATTGCACAGTAGCATTCTTTGCCATTCACCCTCATCCAAATCCTTAATTATGGGCTACATAAACAGAACTGGAGTGAGAAGTCACAGCCATGTATTGTTCCATGGTGAGTGCTTAGCAAAAAGGCAGGAATTTGATACTTGGTCACAGTTTGAAAACACAGTGGCTGAACCACCTGAGAGGGTCACATTTTTACATTCGGAGACAATTTATTAGTAACGGTGCTTGTCACCTGGAAATCCCCCTAAAGACACTTCCATTGCGTAGGTTATCTGAAGGCGGCTTTTGCTCAGCAGTAGTTTAAGCAAGAGGCAAATAAAATATGCGATCCACCCACTCCAAGTAATTCACAAGAGAGCAGAGAATCCTTTTCTTAGAAGTTGTCTGTTCAGAGTTTCAAAAGCTTAGTCTAGTGACAGACCCCTAGAAAAAATCCTGCCTGGGAGATGCTTTCATGTCTAGAACCAAATGGGCCTGATGTAAACTTGAATGATGTTTATATATATATGGATAATCTCCCATAGAATTCAAGGGACCAAAGAGAAATTATATACATTTTTCATGTATCACCTATGTGCTAAGCATTAACTATATGCAACTTGATTTACAAACCACAAATGTAGAAATGTGAGTCCTGCATTAGATACCTGATACCTTTCTTTTTTTTTTTTTTTTCAATCTTTCTTTTTGTTTCATATAAATAAAGTAAATAATATAATGGAAAAACAGCCACACAATGACACTTTGATAAAAATCAGTTCTTCTTGACACAATCCCTTCAGAAATACCAAAGATTTTGAACTTATTAATGTTTCAAACTTCTAGATACACCAAAGTATCACAACAGAGGCAAAAAAACTCTGAAGTCACTATAAATACTTCTGGGGTTTAGGTTTAAGTTTAAGAGTTTAAGGTTTAGACAAGAATTTTTGAGCTGTTACACATGTGCTAAGATGTTCCCTCTAATTCTGAAACATTTACACAGTAAAAGTAGCTGTATCAAGGTTAACAAGTCTGCTGAAAAAAATATTCTAAAGCTGCGATGCCTGACCTACTGTAGCCCTTCAAAGACAAGGAAGTATTTGCCCAGGTAAAGGTTATTCTGGTCATGCAATTATGAAGGCCTCAGAAAACTTGGGGAAATAAAATTCATCCTTCTCTAAAGAGCATACTATAAAGGATTTTGTCTCATATAATGTTGGCTTTTTTCTTTCTTTCTTTCTTTTTTTTTTTTCTTTCTTTTTTTTTTTTTTTTCCCCAAAAAAACATAAAATATATTTTTTAAAAAAAAGGGGGTTTTTTTTTTTTTTTTTTTTTTTCTTTTCATGTTTTTCTGGCTACAACTCAGAAATTTATCATTTTATAACTTATGTTTTTATGACAAAACACAGGGTATTACCATCCAGGAAACATGATATTGGCCTTTTTCATAACCAGGATGTTTAACACAGCTTTTTAAGCTCCTTGCATTCACAGAAGATTATGTGGGCAACTTGAAAGCTGCTTAATAAGGGTACTTAACACAAGGACTGTAACATACAATCTCAACAGAAAAACACAACTTCTAAGAGATGGTAGGATTTCAAAGTGCTTTTTGAAAGAAAATGTTATCAGCAATTTTGACTCTATATTAAATTTCAGAGTAGGACAAAAAAATCAACCCTTAAATCAAAAGTGAAAAGAAAAAAATGTACAAACAACAGATATATGACACATTTTCCCCAAATACTTTCTCATGTTCAAAATTGTAAACATCTTTTTATACTTACAACAGAATTTTCCAACTTTGTTAACGTATTGTTTTATATAAGATGCAAGAACACTAAAAGAAATCAAATCCTTATCTAGTGTACTATTTTGTTAGAAGTGGTGGGGTGGACAGCTTATGTTTCTTTTTTAGAAGAAAGAAAAAAAAAAAAACATACATGAGATTCATTGGAGAGATACAAGACTAGAACTGGATGTCTGGTCAGATGTGGATTTGTCTTTTCTTTCTGTATTATTCATGTTATACTATCTAAATTAAGAATGGAAGTAAACTATGTTGTCTTCCATTACACAATGTCTAAATCACTGTTATGCTCAAAAAGTACACCTACAACACTGCGGAAATAGTGGTGTTTACACACCTTGCAATTTCATAACAATTTTGGCTCTGGATGTGTTTCAGGTTATGTAATTGAGAACAGCTTTCTGGAGATCTAACCATGCAAAAATAAAAAATCAAATAAAGTATCCTGTAGTTAGAATTCTTCATTATCTCAACAGTCTAGTGAAAGGCCAATACTAGCATTAAATCCTTGATTCAGCTTGGTCTTAATAGCATGCTTCTCTTGTGATCAGAAAAAAAAAAAAAAAAAAAAAAAAAAGAATAGTAAATATTTGGGTTGCAGAGATAAAGAGTGATGTTTGTGTGTGGTACTGAGCTACTTCTTTGATCATAAACAGCAAGGATAGCCTCTCCTACATGTAAAAAGTATTTAAGGTAGCATTGATTTAATGACAGACATATCTCTAACTGAAGGAAGGATTTTGCAATGGCTTTTGCAGAATATTTTTCTTCTATTCTTACTGACAGAAAAAAAAAAAAAAAAAGTGTGATGTATTTCTCGGACTACCCTGCATTTCTGAGTTGACTACAGAAACAAAATATTTAAAACACATTATTGAATTTAATCTTTTTTCCCTGGAAACCAATGGCAGTTTTGCCATTGACTTGAACTGGAATTTAGGTTGTCACAGAAGAGGAGATCCCTTGAAAGAAGTAATACATATTTGTTTGGACAATGACCAGTTACACAATCCAGAGTCCCTCTTGATGTATCCAGCTGAGAACATATCACTTCACAAACAAATATGCTTGACTCAAGAGGGCAGTCAGACAAAACAGAGGAAGTCTGATGTTCCCGGTAACTGAACTGTTATGTGTGGAACACATTGTAATAGTGGTTAGAAAAAAAAACGTTGACCCCTTTGTAATTGTATAGGTTAAAATATATATAGGTTAAAATATATATATAAAATATATAAGGTTATAGCTGTCATGATGAAGAAGGTAAGGGATTAATTTATACAAAAAAGAAAGAAAAAAAAAGACAGAA
>CM021697.1:8574924-8593098 GCA_011074415.1 Stictonetta naevosa | reverse complement strand
AGAAAGAAAGAAAGAAAGAAAGAAAGAAAGAAAGAAAGAAAGAAAAAGAAAGAAAGAAAGAAAGAAAGAAAGAAAGAAAGAAAGAAAGAAAGAAAGAAAGAAAGAAAGAAAGAAAGAAAAATATGAACATTATTTGTATAGATAATTTTACAGAGATTCTCTTTCTAAAACTCATATATAAACTATATCCAGTGTCTTCAGTGTTATATAATAAATTGCTTATACATCTGAGTATAGTCAATTATAAAGAATTTTTAAACACTTCAGTCTCTAGGCTGCATTTAAACACTAGAAATAATGTTTTCTGCTTGTAGGGTGACAATACATCCATAATTCCAAAAAAAAAAAAAAAAATCTTGAAAATGACAGTTCTTTCCAGATCCAGTCAGTATAGTTTATACACAAATCTTTGTTCATGTGGTTGCTAAGTAGGCAGAACACATTCAGCAAGATAGCAACAGTATTGATATGCAAGGTAGGGATGAAACCTGTTTATATGGTACTAAAAATTTACCTGCCTACATAGAAAACAGTGTAGAAAGACAAATTTACATCCATGCCATTAGCACTATTTGTTCATAGCCATACTTTGAGCCAAATCTTACAAACT
Organism: Stictonetta naevosa; assembly: GCA_011074415.1. Taxonomy (NCBI): domain Eukaryota; kingdom Metazoa; phylum Chordata; class Aves; order Anseriformes; family Anatidae; genus Stictonetta; species Stictonetta naevosa. The sequence goes on along the minus strand of CM021697.1, from coordinate 8,592,488 downwards.
TTTAACTCATTTGAATTAACAGTATAAGATATTCTCTTTTAATTTCCCAGTCACAGTCATATCAGATGATCATTCTTTCAAAATCATTTATCAGTCTGTACTTTCAAGTGTTTAAGTTTTGTAGTTGGTATGAGATATTCCACTGGAAAAAGAAAAAAAAGGATCTTATGTAAATAAAACATACTCCAATATTAATATTTAGACATAAATGGAGTCAATTCAGGAAATAATTAATAACATTTAATGTGGAGTGTCACTTATACCTGAATTGATTTTATTAAGGCAAACAAAATTCTATGATACCAATATAGGTGATGATACCAACATCTGCACTATGTGATTCTCTATTCAGTCACATTTGACTTTAAAATAGTCAAGTTCTCTTACATTACATTGCCACCAGTACTTTAAATGGTAAATGAATTATTAGACTTTTTTCCCCAATTGTTTTATTATGAAGACATCAATTAGGACATCTCATATGCTGTAAGTACTTTTCCTGTATACTTGTGAATACGTCAGACATAAAACTATTTGGAGACTATTTATTAATCTAAACACATATGGAACTTCCATTTCCACTGTTTCATGCTAATGTAGTATCTAGCCTTAAAAAGACATGACTCCAGCTTCTCCAAGTAGGTTCAACCACAAAAAAAAAAAAAAAAAAAAAAAACAGAATCATTTCCCTATCATAGCATGCGTTTTCAATTTCAACATAAATGACTACAACTTATTTTTAAAATTTCTTTTTTTGCTTCTTTGTTTCGAAAATGAAGCCTACAGAACACACTATACTATATTAAGATTTTGGCCTTGATCATTACTGACACTTTTTTTCAGAAGAGTGATCAGAGTAAATACAGTAGTACATATTATGGTGATTTATAAGTGAATTTGCCATACAGTAGGAAAATAAATGAAAAGCATTTCTGTTGAACTCTGAATGTTGCTACCACTTTTTTTTCATATTTCATTTACTTTGATTTTTTTCATGGTTATGACAGCTGATAAAACACAACCTGTGTTCTTTTTCCATATATCAGGCAAATATTTGGTTTATAAAAGTAAATGAACTTGCCAATATTACACTACAAGAATGTGTTTGATTTCAGTGAAGGTTTTATTATTATTATTATTATTATTATTATTATCAGAGTCTAAATTTTTGTTGTATAACAACTAAATACATCTAGGACAACTCTTCCATTATTAAATGTGTTAGTCAGGATTTTCAGCAGTATGATTGGAACAGGATTGATTGGACTGTGTCCTTCACTCAAGGAATCTCATTCAGAGTGGTGGTATGAGTCCAAAGCATTAATGATCTACGTTTCTGTCAAACTGTAATGTAACAAAGAGTTGGTTTTTGTTTGTTTGTTTGTTTGTTTGTTTTTATGTGTGTGATACTCTTTGATAAGTGACTTTTTTTCTCTTACTACCATATTTCCTTTGTCTTTTTTTTTTTTTTTTTTTTTTTTTTTTTTTTTTATCCCACCATTTTCCATTATTTCTTCCCTCTAATAAGGGAAGAATCATGTAAGAGTGATGGATTATCACAGACAAATTTTTTAAGCTAGTTTCAACACCTTTCAGTTGCACAAATGGTGATACCATAATACCATGAAACAGTATAATATTATGACTATCCAGAATATTAAACTTTTATCTAATGCTACACATAATACCTTCCTGCTACTGAAAAGGAACTGAAAGACAGAGGAATTTCAAGATCAGTTGTCATGACTGAAGAAATAAACTAATTGAAGACTAATAGAAAAAAAGACAAAAGAGAAAAAGAAAAAAAAAAAAAAAAAAGAGAAGAAAAAAAGAAAGAAAAAAAAAAAGAAAAAAGAAAGAAAGAAAGAAACCAACAAAAAGAATACACTAAGTAGACTAGACCAGAATAGAATATTCCAATTGGAAGGGACCTTTATAGGCCATCTTGTCTGACTGTCTGATTGCTTCAAGACTAATGAAAATTTAAAGCATATTAGGGCATTATGCAAATGCCTCTTGAACACTGACAGGTGTGGGGCATCAAATGTCTCACTGCTTGTTGCAGTGTTTGGCCACCCACAAAGTAAATAATTTTTTCCTAATATCCAGAAACATCCCCTGGCACACCTTTGTGCCATTTCCTCATGTCCTATCATTGGTTACCAGGATGAAGAGATCAGCATGTCTCTCTCCATTTCCCCTCTTCAGAAAGTTCTAGAGACCAACAAGGCCACCTCTCAGCCTTCTTTTCTCCAGACTAGACAACAGAAATGCCCTCAGTCTCTCCTGAAAGCCCTTTGACCAGCTTTGTTGCCCTCCTCTGGATGCTTTCAAGATGCTATCCTCCTTGTACTATGGAAAACTGTACAAAATATTCAAAATGAGGCTGCGCCAATTCTAAATATAGTGGGAGAATCCCTTCTATTGCCTGGCTGGCGATGCATCCCAAAATGCACTTTTTGGCTGCCAGGGCACACTGCTGGCTCATATGGTGCCTGCCGTCAACCATATACTTTTCTGTTGAGTTGCTCCCCAGCCACTATCTCCCAGTCTGTGCCAGATGTGTCCATTATTACTCCATCCCAGGTGCAGAACTCAGAATTTACCTTTGTTGAATGTCATGCCATTGATGACTGTCCAGTGCTCCAGTCTATCTAGATTCCTCTGCAAGGCATCTAATTCCTCCGCAGAGTCAACAGCACCTCCCAGATTAGTGTCATCAGTAAATTTGCAAAGCATGCATTCTACTCTTGCATCCAGATCATTGATAACAATGTTGAACAGGACTGGCCCTAGGACTGGGCCCTAGGAATACTGCTAGTGACTGGCTGCCAGCCAGATGTAGCCCCATTCACTACAACTCTTTGAGTGCTGCTATATAGACGGTCCATCTCACAGCGTAGTGTGATTAGGAGGAGTGGTTATTATTTGCAATTAATATTCTTGGTGTTCAGTGAAGTTCCTAGTGTTATGTTGTGATCAGCTTTAACAAATTTTAGTGGAAGACTGCATGTAACTTTACTCATCTGACTAGGTCCACTGTATTGAGCATGAATTTCAGTTTTTGTTTAGCTGTTTGCCCCAACTCCCTTCCTTACCAGTTTCATCACATATTTATCACCATTTTAGTTTTATTTTGCCCTCCAAACTTCATCACTTCATTTCATTATTTTCTTTCACACCTAAATATATCACCAAAATCATATGGATGTACTGTATTAACTGCTATGATGTTCTTCCTGCTTAAGTGGTGACTGCTTTGAGTACATCTAGTCCAGTTTGTCAGTTGAGACACAGTAATAGAACTATTCTATATTTAAATGATGTCACAATGGAGATACTTCTGGTTTGGTCAACTGGTAGCACTCTGATTCAGAGAAAACAAACAAACAAAACCAACAATAACAACAACAAAATCTTATTAAAAAAAAAATACTTAAGCACCTGCTTAACTTCAATTGAAATTGAATAACATACATCAGCAAATTGAGCATGTGCTTGAGTGCTTTCTAGACTAGAACATGTGATTTTCTCTGACATCAGGATGTTTATCAGCATTTTGTTTTCTTTCTCTGTCATTAGGTTTAAAACAACTCGAGTGTAAGACACAGGACAGATCTTTCATTAATCAGAAGACACTGGAAGACTTGAAAGGTAATTAGGCAAACTGTTTATAACAACCAGGAAAGCTGAGACACATAAACTATTTATAATAAAATGCCATTGAATTCTCAGATTGTAATGATTAACACAGTTATTTGTAAACAGGATGGATGATCAAGCCCTTGTGAAAATAAAGTGAAGTAAGCTTATTTTTCAATTCATACACAATCTTTTTTTTTTTTTTTTTAAACATAATTTACTCAGAAAATGTAACATATTCATAAATTTCTTGAGTATAGCAGATGTTTGCAAAAGTTGGCCTCTCTAGCATCTTTTCTCTTTTGTCTATTCATGAAGTGATCAAGAAATTCACATGCTTTCCCTAATTCAAAAATGTTCACAATATTTATTTATTTATTTATTTATTTATTTTCAGGAAATAAGTCATGGCCTGCAGCTCATTTATGAAAAGCTTGTTTTGAAGATCTTCAGTTCACCACGCAGTATTATTTCTGTTCCAGGTGATTTATGGTATGTACCTAAGAAATGTAGCGTGAAATATGAACACTATGAACCTTGTGTATGACTAGAACCAAATTATTGGTAAATATGAGAATTCTTGAACTCTTTAGTTAAGCAAGATTACAGCTGACTTTTTGACTGCCAAAGTCAAAAAACAAGAGGACAAATCATCCTCCTTAAAGCACTCAACACTGTTATTTCTGCATACATGGAAACACAGATTGCTTAGTCTGTACACATTTAGGTACGAACAACTTTTTGAGGAAACAAGTACTGCTCTAACTGTGTGTAGGTGATTAGGGTCAGCAAGTTGCCAATGTCATCCCAAAGATATTCAAAGCTCTGCATTGTTTCTCATGTAGTGATCCATTTAGAGAATTCTGTCTGACACCACACTAATCAGCCTCTGTCTATAGTGAGCCAATAGGGAGAAAACAAAATAAATAAATATATAGAAGGGAGATACAAAAGAACAAGCAAACAAAAATTATAGGAACAATTTGTTAATAAGGAATAATATAACAAAAACACTGAAGGCAAAATTTCTTCATTTTGGAGCTGACCCACAGCCCACAGCCCATAGATGTGGGATTCTTTCAATTTTCATGAGTTTTGGTTGTGATCTTTGGGGAAAGTTGGAAACAGATTTATGGAAGAAGGGAAGAATCACCCACTAATAGAACACGAGGCTGTGAGTAAGGACATCTAGTTGAGTCACCTGCTTTCCCCCAGACCTTCTTAGATCACAAGGCTACAACTCTATGTAAACACAGTACAGTGTAGATACAAATGAATTACATGAGCCTTGTTGTAGCTGTGAAACACGGTAAAAATATCAGGGTGAACTTAAGCCAGCATGATGCTGGGCTTAAACAGTTCTTCTTTCATTATTGAGAAATCTCTCCACATAAACACTGTTATGTTTCATGTGAGCATACAACCTTGTCTGGTAATCTCAGACACTTACAGACCATCCTTCATTGTGCAATGTGAGGTAGTTCATAGCATCAGTCCAGAAACCATAATAGAGGGATGTGGTGAGCTTATATCAGTTATGAGAGAATTAAAAGGTACATCCATAAAGGCCACCAGCAAAGACAAAATGAAAAAATATATGTATCTTTCAGTGAAAGAGAAAAGAGAAAGGGCAAGTTTACTGCTGATTTTCTGACATTACAGATAGATTTCAACCAGATATTATTGGGTGCAAATCCAATGGGGGTCACAGAAAGACTTCACTTTTGGACTCAGTGGGGGAAGGGAAGATTTCTGTAGAGGACTTCAAAAAGATATAAAATTTAGCATATATCTCAAAATTATTGAGATGAATGTATCTGAAGTTGTTTCATGTACTGAGATAGAAGCATGGATCAGGGTATATTGAGAAGAATCGGTAGGCCTTTTAGGCGTTAGAGGCCAATAGAGGCCAAAAAAGCAATTAGAGGTTAATCACAAAGAAGATTTAGATTAAGGCTATCAAATGCAGAAATGTGCTTCCAAGGCAGACCTTAGAGCAGTGTGGAAAGGATTAAATGTATAAAAAATAAATAATTTGCAACAGAATCTGACCATTTTAGGATTACCTTAAAGTTCTAACGGTTGTTTTTTTTAGACTGTCCACTATGGCTTGTCATTTCAAAATCATTAAAAATTCAACTATTGTTAAAATGACAGATTCTCCACATAAAGTTTTGTTCACTTCAGTGTCGTTTTAGACTTTTAGGGTGCTGGACATGCCAGTAAAGAATCCTTAACAGCAACACTTGGATACAGTGACTTTGGGATCTTACGCAAACTCTCTCACTGGTTTACCCTGTCAGTGGTACCTTTAGAGCTTGGACTGAAGGAGAGTGAAATGTTCTGCCTTTTCTGTGCATGACAAGGCTCCTTCTGTCAGAGTCTGTCACTCATTACTTGGATTCCCCCTTTCAGCATTGAGCTTTACCGTCCCATAGCCCTTAGTGGAGGGCCAGGAATTATTTTTTTCACTGTCCCTAATTTCCTTTACACAGCAGCCTCACCAGATACAGTTTGAATTGCTACAATTATTTCTTCCCTCCCAGTTCAATCCCATGTTGTTTCTGAAAAATAATAACACTTACAAGAAAAAAAAAAAAAAATCTTAAAAGGCAAGTTTTCAAGCCAGGTTAAAATATTGGAAATTAAATTTCGACTAGGGAAAAATGCCCTTTACAAAAAAGCAAATTGCCTCACCCAATCTGTATCTTTCCCTATTTTTTCAACCTACATTAATCTTGTTTGCTTGTTTAACTCTCAGGAAAATTAAAGCTTTTATACATCCTTCTTTCTCTCCCTTCAAAAACTGTCAGAGTTTCTAAAGATTTCACAACAAGGAAAGTATAGGTGATCCTGAAGCATGACACTATAAAGAGTGTCACAAGGGCCATTCTGAGTGGTAGATTATGTGTATCAGTGCAAAAGAGAAGGAGAAAATTACATCAGTTACATTCGCAGAGTTCCAGTGGATCAAAATGGATTTTTTATTTTATTTTATTTTTTCTGTCCAAAGAATGAGACTCCATTTGCTGGACAATGGTAGACAGAAAAATATGCCAGTCTACTACATCATGAAAAGAAGTGGTTAAATATCAGGTCAACAGATGTAAGAGAGGTCACGATGTGAATTTTAAGCTGAGAAGTAGGGTTTCCTAGCTACTTCAGTGAAAAAAAGACCAAAAATGTTTCCACAGAAGTAAAGAGCATGCTAATAGGATAGACCTGATGCTTTTCTAGACTGGAACAGAAGTCATCCAAAAAAAATAGTCTATAATCCATGCCAATCTTTCTTTGCCTTCCTCTCCTTACCAGGACATATATTATTGAAGACGAACTGTAGGAAAATTTTGCTTGGAAAGGGGGACGACCAGCTTGGGCAGATGATATTAGTGGATTATAAACAATTTCTGTTGAATCATTTCCCTCTTGAGCTATATCTTCATAGTTTTTCAAGTTTAATAATGGGCAGGACTAATAAAAGTAGAAAGGACTGAGGAGCTAGGGATTCAGTTCATCAAGAATGGATGAAGGAAATAGGATGTTTGGAGAAGAGAGTGGTGGGAACAAATGACAGGAGAAAATTAATTATTTCCTCCCATCTTGTTGCATCCTAGCAGTCTGAGATGCAAGTGACTTTGTAAACCAGCTGAATGAAATTCAGAATATATCATTTTGTAATTACTTTTCTAATTGATCTGACAAACTAAAATTTTAGGTTAGAATGGACCAAAGACCTATGGAAAGATGTTGAATTTTCTATAATTCTGTCTCAATTTGACTTGTCGCAGTTTCAGAGAGACTTAATACTTTAAGATTTATATTAATTTTACAACTCAGATGCAAAGTATCTGTGTATGCAAAATACCACTGTATTCTTTCATTATTGTTCTTTCATTGTTTCATCTTGCTTTCTCAATATTGTATTCTACAATTCTGGAGTAGTTTAGGACAATCCATTAACTATTAATGAAATTAGATCTTTAGTATGTGTTTGTATTACTCATTTATGCAGTAGTTAAAAGTAAGGCCTAGTTACCATGGGCTGATGAAGAAGTTTCTCAGTGATGTTAGCAAGGCTGGTATTACTTCCGTTACCAATGAGGCTGTATTGACAAATGAGGAGTTCATCTGTCAGTGACCAACAGTAATGTTTTTTCTTTGCCTTTTGTAACTGCTTGAACTCAGAACAAGAGGTCACTCATCACTCTCTTTGACCATTTGTATAAGCAAATAAGAAGCATGATTTCACTTTGTATTTGCAACTGTCACATATTTCCCTTCTCCTGTTGATGTTAGTAGAGGAACTTGTATAGATGCTATATCATACTAAGCCAACATGTTCACGAAGCTGTGACTATGTAAGAAGTTACTAAAGATAAGGAATATTCAGACAACTTGATATTATTATTATTTTTTTTTTTCCCATAGCATGTGGAAGTGAGTTGGATATTAACAAGGTGATTATTTTGAGCATAAGAATTAAATAATTTATTCACATAGAAATTAGTTTTCAACTACTTTTATGTAAATGTAGTAGTTTTGTGTGGGAAAAGGGGAAATACTCATACATTACATTACATTAAGTGCTGTAAATGACTACCACTTAATTGCCTTCGGTATACACTTCCTCATACAAGATCTCTCTTGGTATATACTAACTATATACTAGGGCAGAATTTGTCCCAATGGATGTATACAAATTCTTGGATATTTAAATAAGTACTCTGGGATGATGTAATCTGAGATATACCACATATTAAATAAATTATACTTAAAATATATTATACTATATAGAAAAATATATATATATTTTAACATAAATACCAATGGATTTATTACGAAAACAGGGATGTGAGAGTGGACAGAACCTCAGGCATTAACAAAAGCAATCCCCTGTTAGTGCAGAGGCTATATATAAGTCCTATATCATATTCTAAATTTTATTAAGCACCATCTTTAATGAAAAAAATATTTTCTCTCATTGTTTTTGCTGGATAAAACCTTACCTCTTAGGGGTTAGAAATTATTATTTTCTGGGCTGGTACTTGATTGGGCCGATATCAAATTTTAGGGAATATTCAGACAGTTTTCTCAGCTTTTAGAGTATGCCATCAAAAGATTTTGAATTTTATATACCATATGTAGCACTAAGAAACCACAGTGCTGGAATTCATTAAATGTTTTGATGAGCTTTGGTAAAAATCCCCAAACCTACAGCCTCACACTTTAGAATTAATTTTAAACGCAGACTCTTAAAGTTATGCAGACTCCATGTAATTTTCAGAGCTGCCTTGTTTCATCCATAATTTAAGATGTCTTGTTTTGATTTAAGTAAAATAAAAAAGTTTGAAGACCTTTCCTCCCTGGAAGTCATATTTTCCATGGAGTGAAGTGTATCATATTAAACCAATCTACTCATTCAGAATTTGAATCCAATTAAAACTTTCAAGATTTATTATTATTATTATTATTATTTGAAAGACAGAATAACAGAAACTTTAAAGCAAAGGAAAGGTAAATGTTACTAAAAAAAAAAAAAAAAAAATTTTTTTTTTTTTTGACTAATATTTGGAAAAAATGATCATACATGAGAACAGACTGCTTGCAGGACAAAGACAGGAATAGATCTATGAATGTGAAAGGATAGAGTGTATTATTTTATAGAGTTCTGTTGTGTGTTCCCTCAAGTGAGTTTCCTCAAATGAGAATTGGTAATGTCTTCAGCTCAAACTACAAAAAACTTTCAGTTGTGTGACCAACCACTTTATTCTATCTTTGTTTTGATTCTAACTGTTTTGAAAATATGAGTGGAAATTAACATACAAGTCATTTGTATCCTAATTATATGATCTTTTACTCACAACATCCCTGAAAATCTTAAGACTCTTTGGATAAGTATTGTTGAACAAACTTGCTGGTATTAAATTTATATTTAATTTCCGTAAATGTTATTTCATAACTAGTCATGCATTTTTGGTGACAGCCTAGGTGCTGATTTTTGAAAACAGTCCTGATTTCTCCAGACATCCAAAGACAGACTCTTGACTGCAATTGAAAAATCAATCTATCACTGGGTTTAATTGACCAAATAATTTTAAAGTTGCATGCTTTTGTCTTTGTATATTGTTATAGCCACCATTATCAAATATGTGCAGTCTCATTGATATTAGCATAGCTGCATGCTGAAAATAGCAGATGTTCTACATATGTAAACACCCATTATAACATCTTTTTTTTCTCTCTAGTGATTTATGGAATCTACTTTCAAATCTTAATCTTTCCAAACTAGAGACATATTTTGTTCCTTTCCTAAAAATAAATAAATAAATAAATAAAGTGTACAAAGTGTAAATATATCAGACAAGACATCAGTAAACATTCTGTAAAATATTATGGAGGAAGAAAGCAAAAACTGACAAAGGCAACAACTTCATACATCCAATTTATTACTGAAGAAAAAATGAAATTATCATCTCAAAAAGGTCTCTCTGTTGAACTATCTTAATAGACAAAAAAAATATTATGCTCTTTGAGCAAAAGATATGAAAGACCCATCAACATGTGACAGGGAGAATCACAATTTATGAAAATAGAACAGTCAAATCATTAATTTTCACTGTGAAATTATGCTTAATACCTTGATGCTGAATAAAATGGTGACATCTTTGTGGTAGAGGGAGAGAGACTCATTGTGATTTTTGTTTTCTTGTTTAATATGCCCACTTTTATTAAAACATATGCTGTTTTTGTTGTTGTTGTTGTTGTTGTTGTTGTTTGTTTGTTTGTTTTGCCAAGCCCTTCCTATTTCCCAGATGTCCACTTTGAAACATTTTGCTAATTAAAATGAACAATGAAATTCAAAATCCAAATTCAGGAAGGCAAAATATTCAGAATGTTAAGGAATCTAAAATAATATTCTATCAATCAGCATAAGTAGAAAACAAAAATAAATAGTTCACTATCCCCACGGCATAGTGTTATATCAACAGTCCTTTTAAAGATTCGTTAGTGCTTCATAACCAAAGCTTGACTTGCTGTTATGTTCAAGTTCCATGAATGTCAATGGTAAGGTGAAACAAATATACCAAGAGGTGAATAGCTCTTTTATACTTATCCAGAGAGTAGAACCAATGAGTTTTAAATCCAGGAAGGGTACAGAGCTACTTTACATATACCTGCTTAACAGAATTTTGGTTCTTCTAACTAATCACAAGCCCCATAATTTAATAAGATAAATATGCAAGAAGAAATTGTGCTTTTGCTAGCTGTATGTAAGTGTCATTTCTTTTAGTTTCTAGATCAGATTCTGACTCCATTGAAGCTAATTTTACACCAAAACTGATTAAAACTATTCAAGGAAATCACTAACACCATACTCATGAAAAAAAAAAAAAAAATTGGATGCTTCCCTGATCTGTGTTTTCCAGAGCAATTAATTAATATATGCCAGGTGACATGCCATACCAACAGAAGAATAAGAAGCTTTCAGAACCTTATTTGTGCCATTAAATGTCAAGGAAAGGATTTCCTTACATGAAAGAATGCAACTTTTATATCCTTCCTATTACATCCTCCCTTTACCAGCAGAAGCTAGTTTGTCCCTTCGGAAGTTAGTTTGAAAACTACCCTATTTTAGTAGGTTATGTTAGTATTTGCTCCCTTCCCATGTTTAAATGCCTTGTTGCACTGGGACATAAAGGAGGTAAATAATTTAGCCTCCGGTGAGAGATATTCTTTCATTAGAATTGTTTAATTAGTTCTTACAAATTGAATTAGGAAGATTTTTTTCAACTTCACAAATGTACACATCATTTTCAGCAAGAATGCAGTATTTATATAAATGTATTTTTTCATACAGTGAAATGTTATTTTTTTTTAACATAAACATGTTTTTTGATGCATAAGTGCTCACAAATTCCAAATTCCTTCTTTTTTTTTTTTTGTTTTTTTAATTTAACTTCATCATTTTTGCTTTAAAATAGCCATTGGAACAGATAAATAAATCAGCCACTTATGCATGAAAAAATATGACTTTGTATTTTGCAAACAAGCAAAGAATAGTCCATAATGGTAGGGAAACCACATTGGCTATGTAAATAATGTAAATGCCTTCTGGGAAAAGGATAAAAATTCATTTAAATAAACTGGGTTATGATCTACTTCAAAATGACCAACCCATTTAAGTCTTGCCAACTCAAATATTACACGCCATATACAATTCATTTGGGGAAAATCAATTAATTTCCTAATGTTTATGCTTCATAACAGTTGCAGAATTTCAGCAATGCTTCCGTACTTCTAATCTCTCCATCAGCTCAAACTACACTCCAATGAACTTTCAGCTACAAAGACAAAAGTTGGATCAGTGGGAATTTTGGAAGAATTCTCCTACCTCAGCATTACTGTTATTCAGATTAATCAAAGCTGTCTTCTTTTCAGGAAATTTCTTTGACGGCACTGACTAGCCTGAAATTTCTCATGGTTCCTTGTGTCTATATATTTAAGTTTTTGCTATGCTTTAGTTTGGAAAGGTCTTCGTGACAATTGGGTAAAAATGTCCCTTTTCTGATTCACTCATCAGAAGAGAAAAAAAAAAAAAAAAAGAAGTTAGATTTTATTAGATACACAGGTAGATAGATAGACAGATGGATTTATATGTATGCATATGTGTATTTTTTTTATTTTCATCATGTTTGGTGATAAAAAATTGACAAATGTCCCAAATAAACAAAATATACATGTTAGGAAACCACCTCCTAAAGTAGCTCTTCAGACAAATAACATTACTGGACTAGTGTATTAGTGAAGATGCAGATATAAAAATTTGTTCATCCAGCAACATCACTGGGATTTGTTATTTTAAACTTTTAATTTTTTGACTTATTTATTATTACTATTATTATTTTGTTTTAAGGAGATGTGTATCTAGTTTTCATGTACATTTCTATTCCTCTGGGATTTAGTCTTTGATAAAAGTCAAGATTAACTTCTTCGACATAAAATAATTTAGTTTTGTATTTTAATCTCTTTTAACTTTAATAGCTGATTAAGGAGCACTTTTTCAATATTTCTTATAACAAATTCAGTACGGCACCCAGTGAATATATCAGGCAGCAAGCTGAAAATGAAAGGTAGCACTTTTTCATAAATTGAAAATTTAAATCATGGAACTCACTGTCACAGGGTGTTATGGAAATAGAAAGTCTAAATGAATTATAGAAAGTAACAGAAGAGTTCCATGAATGCAAAGTGTCTGCCAGCCACAAGGATGAGATGCACCTGTCGTTCAGGAATTTACTGTGTTAGAAGGAAAAGATGGGGAGGTGCCAACAGGCAGACTCACTTTGTTCTCACACTCCTTCTCTAAGTGTCTTCTGCTGTCCACAGTCATGGCTGGGACAATGGCACAGGTCACACCTCTGCTCTGCTCTGATTGACTACCTTGTTTTCATCCTGTCTATTGAAGGCAAAAGTACAAGGGCACTGCATAACATGAAAGTGTTAATGATGAGAGACAGAACATATATATAAAAAAAAAAAAAAAAATCATGGGAACAGTTAATTAAGCTACAGCAAAAATCATAATTTGAAGTGAATGGGATGTGAGCTTATTCTACCAGTGAACACCATATAGTGATCTGGAGGAATGAAGTACACATTTTTTTTTATTATTATTATTATTTTTTAAATAAGACCAGTGTTTACTGTAGTACCTAAGGTTTTTGTACTGCACTTTAATCAACATTTAACTAAATCAAGTAACAAGACTGTGTTTTCTTATACGTGCTGTTAAACGATGTAATATTGTTTCCTGTAACTATGGAGACCTTTGCTCTTGTTAGTGCTGCTATTCCATTTGACTGTAACCCTGAATAATTTTTAAAGAATGCTTTTAGTCATGGGCCCTTCACCTTCTGGTGATTTCATCCAGATACAATTTCCACAGGCTTTACTGGGTTAGACAGAATAAAAGCGAGGACCATCTGAATAAAATAAAATGTCACCATTAAATTGGCTTTTGTAGCTTAAGGTATAATGTAATGATATTTTTCCAACAGCTGCTTTCAGTTGAATTTGAAGTTTTGAAAACCCTTTGCATCTGATTCAAGTAATAAAATGCAGGTTGTGTTACTTCCTCCTTCTGTGTTGCATACAATAAGCAAAACGTTGATACATGCAACTGGTGGTCATTAGGAATTTTTACTGTATGTTAACATCATTTGCTGACCAGAACATTTGATAAATGAGCCACCCAATGAAAAGTTTTTTGTTTGTTTGTTTGTTTGTTTTTTAATTGAAGGGATGGACAATAATTATTTTGGAATTAAACTAATTTTTTTTTTTTTCTAATTTCCTTTGCATACAAAATATTATCATCTGTAACTTATTGTTTATGTTTTCATTTCTTTCAATTTTTACAACTGGATTGGAATATAATGAGTGCAATTCTGCATATCTTCATGTGTTACCTTTCATCCCATGAGATTTTAAAATATTTTACAAACTGAAGTACAAACTAGACAAAGAGATCACTTCATCAGGCACTGAAGTACAGCCATCCCTGAAGTGAAATATAGTTAACTGCTTTTCAGTATATACAACCAAGAAGCAACAGTTTAAGACAGGGAAGGAGGAATAAGCATATTCTTAAAAAATGTAGGGTAGTAAAAAATATTATCTCAGTTGAAATTAACACCAAAGGTTAAAGTAATATGCCACAGCCTCTTAGTGATAATCTATTGTAAAGTTCACTTCTCAAAGAAGGCACTTGATCCTTCATCCTATGTTCTATTACTTAATGATACCATTGTAGTGATAAACAAATGTTGAGTATTTTATAAATGATCAAGACAGACAGAGAGTGTAAAGGGGAAAATGAAGTCCAAAGAGACATGAAGATCAGACTCAGGAGGGAATCTGACTCTTCTGCACTGTCCACCTTCTCCAACCATACTCTTTTTCAGTATGACCAACGTGCTTGATCCAAAAGAAAGAGTTTAATTGTCTTCCTCAGTATCTACCGTGAAAACTTGCTTACAAGGCATTGTATAATATAGAAAGGAGCAAAAAATACCAACATGAATACTTTAAGAGTTTGGAAATGCAAAGGTGTTTTCAGAAGGTATCTCAGAAGTGGGGAAGAACAAACAAACAAACAAACAAAAACAACAGATAAATGAGAAGAAAGCAAAAACTATGTTAGCAAGATCTCATAAAAACTATGGGATACAACCACAGGAAAACAGGAAAGACAAAGTAAAAGAGAAACAGAAAGAGACAAAGAAGGTGTATGAAGCAGACTTGGGAAGAGGAAGGTGTGAACAGATACTAGTACAAAATAACAGTAGAAGAATAGAAATGTATAGTCCAGAAAAGTGGTAGAGAAAGAGATTAAGAAAGTGAAGGAGATAGTGCTAGAGGATAATAGAGTGTATGAAATGGAATGAATAAAAAATAAAAATAAAAATCCCAGTTGTTTTTCCTGTGTTAGCGTTGACCCAAACTGCTGAAGTGACAAGCATGTAGCAGCCTTGTTTTCATCGGGAACAGCTTCTCTGTGGAGGTGACTTTTCTCTTGTTTTTTTGTTACCTGGATTTCCCTGGAGGACACAACAGGTTAATGCTAGTTCAGGTCCTTCTAAATGAGCTGATGCATTTGCAACACTATCATTTCTTTGCTCCAGAGGGAAAGTCAATATACCATGCAATCTCATTACAGGATTTAACATTTACGGTGACTCAGCTATCTTCACCTTTGAAATAGGGGAAAGAGACACAAGCCTTGGAGAGATGCAGAAGCACCCCTAAAGGATCGCTTCAGGGAACTATTCATGACTGCGGTTTTCATTAGGCATTAATAACTGCTGAGTAATTGTTTATGCTTATATATATATATGTATAAGAAACTTCAGTGATGGAATAGAAGATCAAGGAAATTAAGAAAACTGAGAGAACAAGCACAAACCAGTGCTTTTCATAATTTTTAGGATTAGATTTCAAAATTTTATATGAACATTTTTCCCCCTAGTTTTGGTTTATCTGTTTTCATTATCTCTTTTTCATGTCTCACTATAAGTATGTTATTTTGTATCCAATGACAAAAAGTGAAATATAACCAAATCATATTTAGTTTGCAACAAAACCGTTAAAGACTATTTTCATCTCTATGACACTTGAAACTATAAGTACCCCAAGTAAAAAAAAAAAAAAAAAAGTAAAAACCAAACCAAACCAAACCAAACCCAAGCAAACACAACAACAACAACAAAAAAACACCACTACACATATTGTTCCAAACTATGTTAACAGGTGTGAATTGAATGTAACATTCATTCAGTTGTAATGAAATGCAATAAAAAAGTTATATTTTATTTTGTCATATAAGTTCTGAAATAGTTTTTAAAAAGTTTTTTTTTTTAATAGTTTTTTAAAGTAACTAAACTTAGAAAACTAACCCTGTATGATTAAAATTATTAGTGAAGGGAAAGAATTAACATTTTAATTTGATACAACTCTTCACTGATTTTTCAGGGCACGAGAAGTCACACATGACTCTGCCCTGATGACCAACCTTTTAAACAAATCCTTCTGAAGAAAAAAAAAGACAAAAAACAAACAAATAAAACAGACAAATGAACAAAAAAAAAAAACAACTATAATCTAATAACTCCTTAAATGATTGTACTGGTCTTGGCTGGACTAAAGTTAATTTTCTTCATATTAGTTCATACAGTGCTGTGTTTTGGATTTGTGATGGAAAACAGTATTGATACATATCGGTGTTAACACCAGTTATTCTCACACTGCTCCACCAGCAAGTAGGCTGGGGGTGCACAAGGAGCGGGGGAGGACGACGCAGCCTGAACAGCTACCCAGGCTGACCAAAAGGATATTCCACATTATGCTTGGTAGTAAAGGCACAGTAAGAGGTTTCTTAGGAGAACTTTTTTTTAGGGACTGACTAGGCACTGGTTTGTTGATTGTGAGTGACTGTTTTTGCATCACTTGTTTTGTTTTGTTTTGCTTCTGCTTCTACCTTTTTTTTTTTTTCTTTTTTCTTTTTTTTTCTCTAACTATTTAACTGTCTTTATGTCAACCCATGAGCACTCTCACTCTTGCTTTACCTATTCTTTCCACCATCCCACTGACGGAGGGTGAGCAAGGGGCTGTGTGTGGGTCTTAACCTATTGGGGTTAACCCGCAACAGTGGTATAAATATTTCAGCTGATCTATGCAAGTATTCTGACATTTGAGAATTGCAGACATTGATCATGCTCATCATGCACAGAAATAAATAAATAAAGAAATAAATCACTTTCCTTTTAATGATTGGATTTTTTCATAATCTTCATATTACTACAAGTATTCATAATTATACATTATGATTGCCAAATAGGCCTTATCCTAGCTAGCTAACAATCACTTAGCTGATTGTTTCCTGTTAAACATTTGCAATATTTCCAGGTCTTGCTGTGATGTTCCAGTGTCACAAAAGAGGGTAAATTACAATTTATTCATTTATCTGTATAAAGGCTTTATACTTTTTCACAATAAGAAACTCAATAGAAACAAAGTAATTTTATTTATTTATTTATTTATTCCCCCTTAACAAGTAGAGGTGGAACCTTTGAAATTAGCATGTCTGTTCTCCACATCAGTATTGTATTTTTCAAGGTTCACTATAAAAAATGGTACTGTCTGAAAAAAAAAAAAAAAATAATAATCTCAAGAGAGAATAAAAAGTGGTTGGATCCAAAATCTAGCTTAAACAATTGGAAAATAAAAATAAAAATCTCAGGTTGGAATGTTCTCAGAAGAAAGTTACAGAATTGTCAATCTCCTTTTCTAGTTATTTCATTTTGCTATGTTTCGGAAGGAAGGAAGGAAGGAAGGAAGGAAGGAAGGAAGGAAGGAAGGAAGGA
>CM021697.1:8556380-8574914 GCA_011074415.1 Stictonetta naevosa | reverse complement strand
GGAAGGAAGGAAGGAAGGAAGGAAGGAAGGAAGGAAGGAGGGAAGGAAGGAAGGAAGGAAGGAAGGAAGGAAGAAGTAAAAATAGTTCATCATAACAAAATCATGAAAATTGAGATGAGAGTTAAAAGGTGTATCTACACTATCAAATGCCTCTGACCCTCATTAAGTGATGGTCCAAGCTACATGTACATTGGGTTATGATTAGGGGATCCGTCCTTCCTCCCCTAATTAGCCTGAGCTGTGAGGATGTTGGGATGCACAACTTCACATAGAGTGGACTGTCCTCCAGAGGTCAAATACTGGGGACAAAAATCAATTCCATTCCACCGGTCTGAAAGCAGAGGCTTCAGCAGTCAAAACAATAGCGTTAGCAGATAACCTTAGTGGCCTAAAGACTTCTGTAAGTTTCTTTGTCTCTGCATTTAGTTCATTTCAAATAGAATAGAATATTTCAGTTGGAAGGGACCTTTACAGGCCATCTAGTCCAACTGCCTGATCATATCTGGGCTAACAAAAACTAAAGCATATTTTTGAGGACATTGTCCAAATGCCTCTTGAACACTGACAACCACTGACAAACTCTCTAGAAAGCCTGTTGCAGTTTAACAACCCTCAAATTAAAAATAAATAAATAAATATAATAATAATAATAAAATCCTAATATCCAGAAACCACTCCCAAACCTCCCCTGGCACACCTTTGTGCCATTTCCTCATGTCCTATCATTGGTTACCAGGATGAAGAGATCAGCATGTCTCTCTCCATTTCCCCTCTTCAGAAAGTTCTAGAGACCAACAAGGCCACCTCTCAGCCTTCTTTTCTCCAGACTAGACAACAGAAATGCCCTCAGTCTCTCCTGAAAGCCCTTTGACCAGCTTTGTTGCCCTCCTCTGGATGCTTTCAAGATGCTATCCTCCTTGTACTATGGAAAACTGTACAAAATATTCAAAATGAGGCTGCGCCAATTCTAAATAGAAGGGAGAATCCCTTCTATTGCCTGGCTGGCGATGCATCCCAAAATGCACTTTTTGGCTGCCAGGGCACACTGCTGGCTCATATGGTGCCTGCCGTCAACCATATACTTTTCTGTTGAGTTGCTCCCCAGCCACTATCTCCCAGTCTGTGCCAGATGTGTCCATTATTACTCCATCCCAGGTGCAGAACTCAGAATTTACCTTTGTTGAATGTCATGCCATTGATGACTGTCCAGTGCTCCAGTCTATCTAGATTCCTCTGCAAGGCATCTAATTCCTCCACAGAGTCAACAGCACCTCCCAGATTAGTGTCATCAGTAAATTTGCAAAGCATGCATTCTACTCTTGCATCCAGATCATTGATAACAATGTTGAACAGGACTGGCCCTAGGACTGGGCCCTAGGAATACTGCTAGTGACTGGCTGCCAGCCAGATGTAGCCCCATTCACTACAACTCTTTGAGTGCTACTATACAGACAGTCCATCACCCAGAGTATTATGAACCCATTTATCGCACATTTGGTCAATTTGGAAGTATAATGTGAGGGACAGTATCAATGGCCTTACTAAAATTCAGAAATATTATATCCACTGCTTTCCTTTCATCTACCAAGGAGATGACCTTATCATTGAAGGAGATAAAATTACTAAGGCAGGACTTCTAATGAACCTTGATGATCCCATGTTGACTGTCTGATAGTAGCCTTGTTCTTTAAAAGCTTTTCTATATCCACCAAGATAATCTTCTCCATATCTTTACCAGGGACTGAGATTAGACCTACAGTTATGCAATTTTCTGGGTTTTCTCTCATGCCCTTTTTGCAGATGGGTATAACACTGACTAGATTCTGTTCAGCAGGGACCTCCCCAGACTACCACAACCTTTGGTAAATTGTTGAGAGGCATCTAGTTATAACCTCTGCCAATTTCCTCAGTACTCTGGGTTTATGAACATTGAGCTCTCTTACAATTTCCAGTTTTGGTGACCACAGATGGAAAGTCATTGTGCCCCCAGTCATGGTCTTCCATCTGTGAGGACTGGGCAGCCTGAGATCCATCATTACTATTAAAAACTGGAAAAAAAAAAAAAAAAAAAAAAAAAAAAAGAAAGAAAAAAAGAAGAAGAAGAAAAAAAAAAGCATTAAATGGCTCCACCTTTTGCTCACCCTTCCATGTTAGGTGATCATCTTTTTCAAGTATCAGTCCAATGTTTTCCTTTGACCTCCTCTTGCATACTTGCATCCCCTTACAATACCTATTTGCAAAACCTTTTTTTTTGTTTTCTGGTACTACACTGGCCAGTGTCAACTCAAGTTAAGCTATGGCCATTCAGCCAGGCTGGTCTTCGGCCACATGTACTTGACTTGCAGCACAATGCGACTGCTTGTTCCTGGGCTTTTAAAATTGGACTGCCCATCCTATCTTTTATCTTAGGTTTGTATTCTAGTTGGACTGCCATCAGAGCTGACAGATTCCTCAGAAGAAGACAATATTTTTCCCACACAATATAATACTCTGTCAAAAAGTTTCTGCCAACCTTTATGCAAATTCATCTTAAAAACCATCCAATGCTGATTAAGCTATCCAGATGTTATTAATGGTATTATTACAGCTTCTGGTATTATGGAAGGATTATGTTAGTGCTTTTTTAGGAAAACAGCATCTGCATAAAATATCTTTGTGATCAACTAAGAAAAAGTCTTATATTAAAAATGGCATACTCCTATCTGCAGCACCTATCCTTGTTTCTTTAAGGTCAATAAAATATAATCATCTCATTGCAAAAATACATAAAAATCAGAAATCAAATAGTCCAAAAAGGGAAAGGATTGATGGTGGATGCTCAAAAGTTTTATCTTGGTATAAATTACTTTTTAATATATACTTGTTCATTTCGCCATGCCTTTCCACTCTTATAAATGAGCTGTCAAATTACATTACTGCAATTGAAGCATATAATATCCCTCCTTGTCTGTGAACACATTGTGCAAGGAGTGCCTGATGCCATTTCACCTGATCCAGAGCTTATGTTCAAAGAGCCTGATTCAAAATTCATTGAAGTCCATAGAATAACTTCTTTTATTTCAGGAAGGTTTTTGACCAAGTCTAAAATGGAAGAACCCAGATGTTTGCTTCCAACAGCAAGAAATGTCTATGTCTCCTGTGCATTTTCATGAAGGAATCTATGTCTCCTATGCACCTGCATACAGGATCTGACCACATAAAAACACCATTGCGTATACCTTTCTATTAACCCAACCTTATATTTATCTTAATGAATCTGATTTTATCACTTTTATCCTTATCTCTTCAGATTATTCTCTTACCTTGAGATACATTTTCAGCAAACTCAATAAATTCACTGCATGTCAGTCAGTGGAGAATAGTACACCATATCTGACTTAAAATTTCTCCAATGTATCATTGCTTCTCTTATGTACTGATCAATACAGCCTGTATCATTTGCCTGGATGTGGGAATGAAGTGCTGTTACATGACCCTCACTTGACACAGTGACCTCAATTTAACTATTCATCATTAATGATTATGCATTTGGTTATGCTTGGCAATTATGTATTTGACTTTCTCTAGAGTCCCTTCAAAAATATCATTTGTGAATTCAGTAAATGCCTACTCAAACTTACATACTCTTTGCTGATACAACAAATCTGTTAAATGAGCTGCCTTTTGAAAATATCATGAAGATATATATTTTGTATTAAGTAAATCAGTTGGAAGGGCATGTGGCTGATAAATGATCCGTCTAAAATAAGATTCATAGCACATTTCAATTTCAGCTGTACATACAAATTCATGTTTCTGAAAGACTGACATAATATAGAAACAAAACCAGTGGGGATACTAATAATTGTGTAATTACTAATTGCAAAATTATTATTTTTTTTTTTGTATTTACAACATGGGCTGCAGCCACACTTGAGATGACGATGATGAGAAAACAGAAAAGTGTTTCACAAAGTTGGCAATGCAAGTCATGAGGAGGATGTGAGCAAGTGACACTGATTCCAGCATTTTGCAACAGTGAAGTGGTTAACTCCGCCATAATAATAATGTTCTTTTAATGCATCTTTCAGGGGTATAATCATAAATAGTATTACTAAAGTGCCAGCTGAGACTTATTATTCCTTGTACCATGTGCTATACTACACACACAATAATAGCCACTTCATGCTCTGTATCTACAAGATCTGGATACATACCATCTTCTTCATGTCTGTGTTTCCATTTGTATGGGAAAGGCACATGTTAAATGAAGGGCTGTACTGCACTTTAACTATTTCCAGGATCTGGAAATGGGGAGATCAAGGCTTCACTACAGAGCAGGTTTACTCTGCTGCAGAATAGATTTTCCCCCTCTATTCTTCATATGTCGTACAGAGACTGAGAAAGTTGTTAGTTTTCCTTTTTCCATTGTGGCAACCCTATGGTAAATCTCACTTTTCTAAAGCTTGTAGAGAAATGCTGTGAGATTAAACCCTAAATGTTTTCATATGTTACCTATATACACATATATAAAGAAGACGAGAAAGAGAAATAAAAGAAAACAAAAAAGGGGGTGGGGGAAGGGGGAGAAAAAGAAATAATAATAATAGATAAATAAATAAACAACACACACACAAAAAACAACCTTATCCAAGGATCAAGTTAGTCAGCCAACAAATCCAGCTGGGTTGCCTGATCTTCCACTGTGCAAATGCTCACAGTTCTACTGAAGGTAATAGAAACTCTTATTTGTGCCAGCTGGGGATCTAGCCCATGAGGCCATAAAGCAAACATGGTAAAAAAATCCCATCAAACTACACATAATACATATAATTTAGGCTACCTCCAAGGGCTCCTGAGCTAATAAAATCTGAATTGAGAGCAAGGACATAATTAGCCCTATTTATGTCATATTTAATTTTATCAATTATATGACTAATTGGCCTATTTTCTATCTGTTTTCATTGTTTTCAGGCTTAAGTCACTTTTTGCTTGTATATTTGCTAGGGGTTTGATGGCATAGCTGTTCTCTGGAGTTAACCTTTTCAGGAAGGGAACATCTCTAGATTTACACCAGGGAAACTGAGAACAGAAAAATTGATTCATTGTTACAGACCTGTTCTTACATTCACTGTAGCCACTGGAAAATGAAATATTAGACTGCCACACTGTTTGAATTTTTACTTGTTTTTTTCTGTAGTCAGAAGTACATTTTACTTATTTTTCTATGCCTGTACATATATATATATATTCTAAATGTACAACCACAATGAAATAGCAGCAACTTTTAAATGTACTTGTCCAAAAGGCAGGAAATGTCTTTTACATGTTAAGGTCATATTGCTTCCTTGAATTCACTATGTTCTCTCCTTCTTTTTTCTTTTTCTTTTTTCCTCTTTACTTTATAGCATGCATAAGATCCATACTGTATTTGGAAAATTGCCCCACTGCTGTTTTACATTCCAGCACTTAAACAACAATGAATAAATTATTTATAAATTTATTCAGCGTCCTTGTTACTTAGATTGCTAAATTGTTTGGTAGATTCATTTCAATGTGAAATAAATAAGATCTTACTATATTTGATTTCACCTAATATATATCATGCAGAAGAAATTTAATATCTACTCATGAAACTAGCTTGAAGATTGATATATTATGTTGCATTATGTATTATAGGCAAAAAATAGTTAATTAAAGCAAAAGAGTAGGACCAAATGAAATATGAACTCACAGAGACCTGAAATTTTACATATACAGGGCCTGATTCTAATTTACTTGAGCTGATGTAGAATGTGAGTCACAGGAAAAACAATCAAGCCACACCTCTATAAAGAGTATAACTGATAGGATTACTGCCTTTATTGTCTTGAAATGAAGAGAAAGGCTGCAATCAAAACCAAGCAGAAATGTGGGTTACCAAAATCAAATTACTTCTGTGGTTTTTTTCCCTAGTGTAGCCACTATTGGATGTTGTTTCCACTTCTGTTGCCCACATATTCAGAGGATTTCAGAGAGTGAGCAGAGATGATAAATATGATTTATAACAGAGGGCTTTTGAATTTAGGTCTAGATTTATTATGTGCATCATGAAGCACCTGATACAGGCATCTCAGGATTGGAGACTAGGTACCATAGTCTTTCTGTAGTTACTGATGGGTTTTCAGTAGAAAGATTTATGTCCTGAGGGCAATAATATCAACCTATAAAGAAATCTTCCAATGGAGCTTCTTACCTCATAATACTGAGGTAGTATAGAGGACTTTATCTACCCAGGAATTAATCTGGGACAAGATTTTTTTTTTTTTATTATTATTATTTTATTTTTTTAAGTAAGGATAAAAACAAGAGAGAAGAGGTGGACAATAACACAACAGAAATTAATGGCTGGAATTGGAGACAAAAAAGTTAAAAACAGTATTTTAGAAACAGTAATTAACTACTGATATAAAAATAAATAAATAAAAATATTACAATTAAGTGTTTTAGTTCTGCTGTGATTTTTGGACCTGAAAAACAAATGAACTCAGACTGAATGGAATCCTACATGCTGCAAGTTTAACTAAACAACTATATAATCACAAGTCACCAAGTTATTTTCTATCTTTTCTATCCCTCCAAGTAATTAGAAATCTACCTGTTCTGCTCTTCTTTTCAGCCAGAAGGCCATGCTGGAAATACATGGGATCTCGATATATAAGTTTATTGAAACTGGTCACAAATTCTCTTCTTACATTTTTGCTATTTGTGCTATCTGAATACTAAACCCCGTGTGTATGTAATAGATGGTAAAATGGTGCAGAATTTCAAATACAGACAGCAGGTATATGATCATAATAATTACTATGCTCTTATGGTTTAACTAGGTTTCTCACTTTTGTCCAGTCTGTTTATGCTGTTCTGGGTACTGTACATAGTTTGGAGAGTAAGCAGCTTTTTATAGATAAATGTTCCCAGAGCATGGTACAAAGGTGGCTTGGTGAATCGAAACCACCCACCTGGTGGCTTTTTGCTTCAGAGTGTTTCCTGGGAACAGGTCTCAGAGTACTGCTGTTGATTGGTATCAACCATGCTAAGGCTAATGTAGACCTTGCTCAGAAAGCAGAGCCTCTACTCAGCCATATACTTTCCACATTCACCCACTGGGGAAACTATAAATGCTAGACCATTTACTTTCCAATACAAGGCATTTTCTTGAAGTTGTAGCATCATTAAAAACAAACAAAAAAACATTTCTCTAAAATTAATCACAACAACACTAGAACTATATTAACACTAAAACAAATATTAACAATGTTCTCCACCCTTCTATGTAAAGTTCCCATACCTAACTGTGTAAAGAGAACAATAGCAAAACAGTCATTTTCTGAAATATATTAATACCGATTTCCCAGCTTCTTCTACAATTCCAGTTAATTAAAGGTAAATTAAATCCAACTATGTCACCCAATTACATCCAGATTGCTCATTTTATTACACGTGTCTAGGTTGACAGAATAAAGAATTGCCTTCAGTAGAAGAAAAGCAAACAATTGTCTATTTAAACTGCTGGGAAAACATTTTAGTTCTTAACACTTGATAAGCACTTAACAGAGGAAGACAAAATTACCTTAAAGAATCAAACCTTCTGTTTTTCAATTGACTTCAGTAACTTGAAGCTTTTTAATTAAGTACACCAGAGCAGTTTATTGCTTAGGCTGGTTCTCTGTACCTTTGAGTCTTCTAAAGTATAAGCCCTTTTATGTGGTAATAACATTCTGTGTAGGTTTTCAAACAGCGCAAAGGTACTGGTTTAGCCTGTTTATTTGTAGCTCTCTACATCTGCTAAATAATTGCTTTTTTCTTAAATTAAATATTAGAACACTAGAGCATGTACTTTCTATGTATAGACACTGTGGATAGTGTATAATAAAATCATTCATGCTGCAATAATTAAAGCTGTGTCAGCATTTTCATTACAGAATCCATTTTTCAAGTGTTTATAATTCAACCATAAAAAATTGACTTGGACTCTTTCCACTGTATCTGAAGGCCAAACAATATACCCATAAAGAAGTTTACAAGTTTTGAATACTTGTTTTGCAGGTGTAGGACTTAAAATCTACTTTGATTTACAAATGAAATTTGACAAGTAGCCACTGGCTTTTTAAAACCCAAACAAATTCAAAACACTTGTGATTATCAGGTTCATAAAACTTTCCTTTCTGTGAGATTGTAATAATTGCTACAAACGAATATTTTCATCCCTCATCAAATTTGTGATTGTTCATGAAAATACTGGGAAAGGCTAGCAGTAAGTAAATTTGTACCCTACAAGATTTTAAAATTAATCAAGTGTGAGTAACATATTATTGTATGAATGCAAGGATATATATTTATTTAACTCTGTAAAGGTGTTAAATCGAAACCCTCTGCTAAATTCAAGAGCTATGGAAGTCAGTATGAGTTTTGGCAGGTTTTCCTCTCTGGAGACAGCAGTTATCTGTTTTTTTTCACAGATCCAATACAGCATGGGTATCAGCTGCATATATTTTCCCACAATACCCTTTTAATGTGCCTTAACCCTAGTGTGAAAGGAGCCATCATAGTGACAAAAGAGATGTTTGCTTGTCATATCATTAAATCTTTCTTCTCAGTCTGCTAAAATAGCTGCCAAGCAAGGTCACTTGGATGGAGCTTCTTGTAATAAGCCAAATGGATGGACTGAGAAACAACAACTAATATTGAAAAATAACAAACAAGTCTTTCTTTGGTATATTTTTGCCATTTTGCACATACACTCTTCAGCTTGTGGAAATTTAGCCTGTGAAGACATGGAAGCACTGATCCATGGATCATCAAGCTTTTCTGGCATATAACTTCTTCATGAATGTGTAAGCAGCCTTGACAGAGCTGTTCTGTGCAGTGCTGGCCATCTGCACAACCCTCCCAAATCTCTGTGTTATCAAAGAGAAGTGCACATCATCCCTATTAAATTGTTTTTGTGTTGTTTTCCTGGTAATAAGGTTGGGAGAGTGATTAGCAGTATTATAAACTCCAGTATTATAAACTTTGCCTCTCCTTTCCTCTGCTTTCCTCTCCTCATTTTAAATTAACATTGTGACATCCCATTACTTTTCAGCCATTTAACCATTGAGAGATCTGCCAGGAATGTGTCTTTTTGTCTTGATGACTGAGGCAAACAGAAATGGACTGTGTCTGAAGATCAAAAGGCTCTGCAAACCACTGTCCTCATGTCCTTTTTGCACCCATTCCACATATTATTTGGCTTGGAGAGTTATAGGGCTTCATGGGGCATGTCTGTAGTCTTAAAACCTTACTATTATATATCATCTTGATACATGTATTGTGAAGGCTGTGTTTCAACTGCTTGAGTGGTCTTTTTAAAGCATTATGACCAGGCTTATGAAATGTATGCTTCATAATGGGATAGAACAGGCCAGACTAGAAAGATTTTGTAGAAGGATGTTGGAAGACACTGCATAGGACAGAGGCAGTATTGTTGATGCTATACTTGTCTGTATCTTTTCTGTACCTGTAAAGATCGTTTTGCGTTCTTCAAAATCTTGACTAGAATGGTAGATATGTTAGCCACCTCACCAAGTCAATTACAAGTCTTATTTTGGAACAAGACTATATTTGGGGTTACAAATAAAATAATTCTTTAGAAATTTTTCAAAACACGATTTAGGAAACAAAGGTTTTATTCACTTCTCCACAGCATTAAAAAGAAAATCTATGTTTGTGTGGATACACAAAGCCCATGAGTTAAAAACCAATATTAATAAAACTGTATCACATATCAGTACTCCAGATGGTGGAGTCTATTTCTGTTGTGAGAAAACCTACTCAGAAGAAAAAAGCTTCCAGTAGAAATCACATTACTTTTTATCATGCATGTTTCTTTCATTTTCTCAAAAGTAAATTTTTAGGGTAACACTAATGTTATTACACAGGTATGACACACATCTGCAATATGCACCATGTGAATTTGCTGTGCTGTTTCAAAGACTGGTTTACATTTATGGAGCTTTTAAAGTCCAGCCCAACCTTCTGGAAATTTAACAAACACATTTTTGACCTCAACCCTTCATGTGCACAGTATTGTTGGCCAATTTGTCCCAATTTTACAGGTTTTTAATTTCAAAGTTGTCAGAGCAACAAACTTGTAGCTAGTGTTACTTTAAAATAGTTCAACATACAAATGGCAAGCTAAATTCAACCCTGCTGTTAATTCAAAGGAAGTAGATGAGATAACACCTGAGTTGAATTTAATAGAGTAAACCCAAAATAAGATTTGGGGAAAACAAACAAAGAAGCACAAAACAATCTTATTTCTTAGTCTGACTCAAACTTTCTTTCACTCCTAAATCTAAAGGAAAAAAATAGTTATAAATAATTTATTCTTATTCATTATTTCCTTACCACTGTTTTTTGATGTTTTACACCAGAACGTAAGCTAGTGAATCAAACTCATAGTCTCTGTGCATGGGATTTGTGCATATCATGGGGTTCATATATCTTTACTACCCTTTAAAGAATAGCAGCTAAAAAAAAAAAAAAAAATGTTTCCATTAATCAATTCAAGTGATTCAAGTAAATTCACTTATTCACTTTTTTTTTTCAGAATAAGGACAGAGACATGTTGCTCTTAAAATGTACTTACTGTTTCCCTTGTTGTTTAATACCATTTGCAGTCCAATGCTTTAAAGGAAGAAGACAGTAATATTCAGCTTGGCTATAGAAAAGTATAATTTTTTATTTCTTCCTGTAGTTTTCCTTTCATTATTCCTGAATATTTGTATCTACTGCCATCAGCATCCATGTTCCTCACTCACATGGAAGACCAATCTACTTGTAAGTATGAGAAAATCCACTTGTTAAACTGGTAATTGAATATTAAAATGATATATCGGAATGACAGCATTATTTCAGACAAGCACTTTATGCAAACTTCCACATTCATATATTAAGAATAAAATTATCAACAATCAACAACTCTTTACTGTGATGCCCCTGAATTTAATAAACCACAATAACAGCTTTATGGTATTTTAATTATTTCATTCTGATACAGAGCAGCAAGACACAGGATGTAATTGTCTTCTGAATCTTAAAACAAAAAAAACAAATGAAACAACAATAACAACAACAACAAACAAGACTTGTTTTCAACTGAACTCAAAAGACAAGTTTTCAACTTGAGGTGATTTAGTTTTAATAGACACAGCCGTCTGGTAACAAGAAATCTCTTATCCAGATTAGTCCAACTTACTTAATATTAAACATTATTTTAAAAGCATGTGCTGAACATTCACTGCCAAATCCTGATTATCACTGAACATGAGTTTTCTAAACCAAAGGCTTAGGCTCCATGGAAGTGCCTAAAATGCCCTCGAGTAACAGCTCATATAACAAAACTACATTGATACTTTCTTTACATAAGAAGAACGAAAAACAAATTATATTCAAATTACTTCTACCTAAACTCACATAAGTAATCATGTCTTAGTAAAGTAAAATCCAAAAATCTGTGTACACCAGTATACTGCTGTAAATAATTGGTGTAACTTTAATGTAAACAGCATTGACAATACTTAACTAGACTTGGAATATTTTGGCCTTGGCAGAACAAAGATCTGAACTAGCTTGAAATTGGTGCTTTGTATGAAGAGTAACAATACAGATGAAGAGAAACTTTCTTTAGTGATTTCTTATGGAAAATATTTTGGATTTGTGAAATTTACATGATTTGAGGTTTTCCTGTAACCCTGGCTAATATCCTGGTAATCTTTTGATGCTCATCAGTAACACATTGTTATGCCTATAAGCACTATGTCTACATCTTTTTCAGTTTAAGACTCATTAAAACTTTAGCATCCATGAGTAATAGTATCAAAGAAGATAATACAGGATTCCTTGTGTCATACAATACCTATAGATTCCACTACACAAACAAAAGGGAGTAAAATTAAAGCCTTCTGTAGAAATGTTAGTTATAGAAAGAAAAAAAAAAAAAACACTTATTTAATATTTATGTCTTCAATTGAGTTTTATTAGTAAATAATATGGTCAAAAGATATCTATTAACAAACTATTTTTAAAATGATTCTATTAGAATGACTCTTCCTTGATGTCACATGAGTTGTTGATGAGATCAGGCTCTTATTTCAGGCACTGAAGAAAACACCAACAAAAAAGGTCTTAACAGATTTAAAGCACCATTTGAACGTGAGGAGAATGGATAGATCATAATATTTCTTGTTGTTATAAGTGTGTATATGTTTGTGTGTATATCAGAAAGATGGTGAAAGAGAGAAAAGTAGATTAAGTGGTTAAACTGCACACACTTAAAATTCATAGTAATAATAAACAAAATATGAAAGATTTAAAAGTTATTGTATTTCAAAAATATAATTAAAACCAGTATTTTCTTTTTATCTTATATGGAAAAACAACAAAATCTGCATTTCAAAAAATACATAATAACAATAGGTATTCAATACATACAATTGGCCAATAAACAGGGATAAATTTTGTTCAGTTTATTTATGTAAATAGAAACTTATCAGTCAATATTATCTTCATTCTTTTTTTTACTGCTATCCCTAAGTGCCTTACAGAGCAATGAGTCCTACTGAAAGAAAAAGATAAAGTATCAATCAAAAACTGTTAGATTGGGGATAGGGGTGGGGGGAGGAGGAGGAGTAATTTGTTTTTATATGAATACTGTCAGAGTACTTGATGTGAGTATGAAAGAGAGAATGTACCCCATAACTACCAATCTCACCTATACCTCTATCAATCTCACCTTAGTACCTTAAGAGGTAGTATCTTAAATTCACAGTCATAGTGTAATTTCTAAGACTGCTTTTGATCTACTCTAACTACACAAGGATGGTTGCAAAGTTATGTTCAAGATGTATAGTTTATGCAGATGACACAAGATAAGCAGGAATTTATTGTAAATTCACACTTTAACTTGGCAGCTGTGAAAGAGCACTGCTGATTATGGCTTTTAAATTCCAAAAGTCATTTTCCACTGGTTTAAATTTAAGAGATTAAAAATATCTATTGTTATTTATTAATTGTGCTATTTCTTAGCAATCCAGTTCTTTGAAAATGTCTTTCTATTAATCACAGTCTGACCTCATCATTAAGGGGCAGTTGTTAGAGTCAGAGAATAACTGCACAACTCTAGTGGATGAACTGAACTGCTACAGTGTTCGTGCTCTAAGGGAGACTCAATGAAATTAGATTCTCTCCCTGTAGGGGGTAGGCATTGACCGCTGTCTGATGGCAGCAAATAGAGGTCTAAATATTTCTTCTGAGTTGGTTGTTTTACCTTCTTATACTTCCAACTTCATCCTTTTTAAATTACCACATTCAAATGATTACTGTCAACAGATTGGAGATTTTTTTTAATTTATTTTATTTTTTCCTAACAGAAGAGTCAGGTTAATGACTATCATGTACAAAGGATAACTGCAGCAGCCTAAAGCCATGGCTAATTAAAAGGACCATATATACTTTTCTGTCCAAGAGCAAAAAAAAATAATTCTTCTGCAGAAGGGAAGACTATTGAAACCATTTTATAGGCATAACTATGCAGACTCATTTGTTCCACTTCCAGTGTTG
Organism: Stictonetta naevosa; assembly: GCA_011074415.1. Lineage (NCBI taxonomy): Eukaryota > Metazoa > Chordata > Aves > Anseriformes > Anatidae > Stictonetta > Stictonetta naevosa. The sequence goes on along the minus strand of CM021697.1, from coordinate 8,561,297 downwards.
ACAACAGACACCAACCTGGGTAATAGTTTAGAATAAATTAAGCCTAAAGTGAGAAGTGTCATCTCACTGGATCCTCTGGAAAATAAATTCAAACATACTTCTGGTATGCATTCTTACACTGTGTCATCATCTACTTTTTATACTTTTTATACTGCATGTGTTTACTTCTCAGACAGAACATTTTGTATATGCAATGGACACATTCTTTTACATTGGCTGGCATTCCACCTGAAAGTTCATCACGAAAAGCTTGTTAATGTACTTCAGCATATATGCTACAGTGGTAAACATGCTCCCAATAGCAAAGTAAAACTCTGGTAGGAGGTTCGAAGAATATGTGTGTGCTAAGATCAAATCTTGACTTCAAGTTCAAGCACAGTTTAACTGCAAATCCGAAGTTGTAAATGCAAAGTAAAGGCAACTTTAAGGCTGCTTTAAACCAAGCATGAAAGACTGAGGAGTCAAAGTTGAGATTCTATACATCTGTTTTTAATATGCCTCTTCTTGCATTTTAGACAAGCTTTGTTTCAAGCTTTACTATCACTGTAGTTGATACAGTTTGTTAATTTATAGTTTGGCAGCATTCTCTTTACATTTCAATCAACGGTTTGGTAAACAAAATAATGCATCTTTCTTTTGCAGGCTAAATTACTTTAATTTTAAAAAATTCCTAAGATTTATCATTCTTCCTTCCTCTATTCCCTCCTCTCTCCCTTCCACAGAAAAGAGTAGGTTTACAGTATTTTAGTTTCTTCATTTAGGGATTTTTGGTTTTGTATTTCATCATGAAAATGATTAAACTCTGATTCTACTCTGTAATCGAATATGTACACAGTAACATACATCAATAGAGAAATGGACCTATGTGTTACTGATATCATTATATATCTAAGTTTCAGATCAGAAAGCAGCTTCAGAGCTGTACTGTCTGAGTATTCAGGCTGAAGTGGCAGGACCAGGTCACAGTGTAAAATAAAACAGGAGGAAATACACAAGGGATCTGCATGCAAACATTATTCTGGTTCATTTCTGCGCCAGCCTTCAGAGGATTCTCTCAAAAGTAAACACAGCTAATTAATTCCCAAGTAAAAGAAGTTAAGGCAAATTTTCCACTTACTGTGCTTTGTCCATGCACTGAAGAGAAGAAAGAGTTCTGCAGCATTCACCTAGATCCAGGTTGGTTTCTAAATTAGTCATACATGTAAGCAGGAGGAAGATCGTTGACTTTGTAACTGTGCAAAGAGCAACCCATCTCACTGCTGTGAGACAACCCTTCAGGATATTGTGTGGAACTTCAGCACAAGAGCACAGCATCTATTACGCTTGAGGCTCTACCATTTCACCTACACCTGGGTGGATCTATCAGGCTTCATCTCTATTAGGGCGGCTTGGCTATGTGGTTTAAAGAAAAAAAAAAAAATAAAAGGGGAGAGGGGGAGAGAGGGAAAGAGAGAGGGAGAGAGAAAGAAAAAAGGGCTTGCCGTTGTCACACTTGTTTCCTATTAAAGAGCCTTACGGTGGATTGAGTAATTGTGTATGAAGGTAGTCTGGCTGGCAGATGTGTGCAGCCCCAGTGGAGCACTAGATTCAAGGCAGATGGGTTGTACCAGGGCGCAAACAACATTGGAAAAAGAGAGGCATGATTAAAACAGCAGGCATCCGTTTTACAGTGCTAGAAGTGGGGATAGCAAGAAAGCTCCCAGGAACTACAGCTCCCCAAAATGGGAACTGTACAGACAAAAGCAAACACAGTGGATGACCAAATTGACAGAGTTATGCAATACTGAAACCATCATGATTATTAATGAACCTCTTCCCCCTCCTTCTCCTTCTAGGCACTTACATTAGAAATACTCAGTTGCAAGGAGCATGGGTTTATTCAAAACAGAATTCTGGGCTACCGTATGGTCTGAGGCATCTTTTGGAAATGGATTAGAGTTGCTTTGAGGGCTTTACATTGTCCGTAAAGTCTGGTTTAGTTTAAAAGAAAAAGAGAAGCTGAGTATTGGGAGTGAATCTGCCACTAGCAGTTATATCTGAGAATGGCTGAAGCAGATTATCAAAGAAGTGAACAAGGGAATCCTTATTATAAACTTCTGTCTAACATACATTGGGCCAAAATCATCCCTGGTATAATCACACCAGTATATGTCAGGGGTGATTTTGTCATGCTGCCTCTCCCAGGTTATTGTAACTTGGCTACAGCAGATGGTCAGAGAATCCCTGTTATCACAACAATGGTTTATAATGGTTTGTAATAAGTACACTTTGGACTCTTATGCAGGAAGGAGAGAAGAGCTGTTTGTGAAGTATGAAAATGATCTCTAGTGCAGAGCTCCCAAGTGTGAGCTCATGTGTTCACCGGCTGTCTACTTTGAGGTTTAAGTGGAACTAAAATAAAGCTGACCCACCTTGTGCTGGACTTCTGCTCAAAAACCATGAGTCTGATACAATTCCCTCAGTGAATCTCTACTGCAGCTTTCTCCAGTAAAAAAGACACCCCACTACAGATGTGTACATGTGAGCTTGTAACCCTGAGATGCCTTTGTGGTTAATGGTGACAAACAGGACATTCTGGAGCAGTAAATATGAACCTACGTAGGTATCTAAAATAGGTTAGACGAATCACATTGTATTCCTATTGATACTGTGGGATTTCACATATGTGTTAGTTTAAATAAATCCCCCATTCTGCATGTCCAATCCTCAGCCAGTTTAATTTAGTATTGATCAGTAGAGTTATGATGTTTTGTAAGAACTCTGATTGTGACCATACAGTCTCAAGCAATATTACTACAGTATTCTAGGATGCCATCGTAGAATACTATAGTACTTATTTATTGTATATAGGGAATGCTGGTCCTTAATATATACCAGCTGTTTTATCAGACCCTTTAGACAAGAGTGGGCTATATACAAAATCCTATGGATATTTCCCATGTAATCTCTTGTTATTAATTTTTCAATAAGGCCCATTCATAGCCAGGTAACTGAAACAGCAAAGAAAACATAAAAAATGGGCAAAAAAATCTTTTTTGGAAAATTTCCTTAAAGTTTTTTTTTTTTGTGTGTGTGTGTGTGTGTGTGTGTCCGTCCTAGGATTGTTTTAGCACAACAGGAATTTAACAAGAATGTATTTTTCATTACTCCAATAGTCTGAGCTTTTTAAGGATCTAGATTGTTGGCATGCCCTTCTCTCTTAATGAGAGAAGGACCACACAAAACAAATTGAGAAAGATTTAGGGATTAATGAGCCTTAACATTCCTATGCAAGAGTCTCCTAAAGTTAGAAGACATTTCAATATAAGGTTTATCAAAAGTCTTAAATTCTGTCTGGCAGAAGCACAGACTACTTAGGATTCTTAACATTGAGCGGTTTGTTATCCATTTCAAGCCTGAATTTTGAGGATCCTTGGAAACCTAAGGGTTCACCTTCAGTCCAGAAACATTTTATGAGACTGCTGATGGCTCGTAGAAAACGGACTTCAAATTTTCAAAGACAATCAAATGTATTCTAACCTACAACTGTATGGTCCAGCTAATTTCCACAGGTTTGCTGGAATTAAGTTATTTCAATGCCAATACTTTTCATGACATATGAAAGATTTCCCTGGCTCTGTTTTAACATGAGAGAGCTACACTGTTTAGGCTGGTAGCTGGAACATTCACCTGAAACAAGAGAGATGGAAAATGTCTCTTGTTCTATTTATCAGACTGTTTATTCAAGGCTGGTTTAATAAATACACAAGCAGTCTTTGAAAGCAGGCAGAGCTATGTTTGATCCCTTCAGGAAGAGAAAGAACCAGACCAAGGATTGGGATATTTATATTCCGGAAGAGGGCTTCAACAGAAATGTTTTAAAGTTAAAGGCAGCTCTGTTACAGGTGTCGTTTCTGCTTTTCCCCTGCCTTCTCTGACCATCTGAAAAGAAATCAATAGACATACACTTTCAGGGAAAGAATCTAAATGAAAGATGAAACTTGAGCTGTCATATAAATAAAACACCACAAATACACAGAAGGGGAATTTGACGATGACTTCTCTCATTTTCTGTAACATCATGTTCAGTATGCTGGGTGCTGAAGATAATGTTCCTGGATACTTTGGTGCTATGGAAAGGGCAATGGTATGTGTTAGGTATGGATTCCTCTACAGATTCAAACATCTCAGACTCTCTAAGTCCTTACAAAGTCCAGTTCACATCCAATAATCTAGACTTTTCTTTTTCTGTGCAAATTCTTTACCAAGGTGACTAACTAACCTGTGTAACACACAGGTAAAAAGTAACAGGATCTGTGTCTTCTCTGCACATTTCTTCAAACTGTTTGGAGGCAGTGGGAGACAGTGCCCTGTTACCTTCAGAAGATGTTGACATATTTTGAGTTTTTCTTATATATAAATGGAGAAGTGACTGAGACTATTATTGAGGAACTGCCATAGGGTATTGGCTTGTACTTTATATTTTAAATAGGAACTTTCCTGGCAAATTTGTCTTAATTTATGTAGTTCCTGGTATATTGCTTTATATGACTTCTGAGAAGATAGTCTTTCAGAATGGTGGGGAAGACTCTCCTTCAATTTACATCTCTATAACTTCACTTACTTCAGGATAAGTCCTTTCCTGACATCTTCAAGCATGCTAGGATGGCTCTGTTCTCCATGAAACTGTTACATGACCACCCACTATTAAACAGATGTTCCCTGGCTCAAAATATAAATAGAGTCTGGAGCGTGAAGCTGGCTATGATTTATTTAGGTAACTGTGACCTTGTACAGAAATATTCTCACTTTTTTTTTCTTTTTTGAAAAAAAAAAAAAAAAAAAACCTTTTGATTTTCAGCAAATGAAAGCTCCTGGGCTAGAAAGGGGCTTTTTCTTTCACATATAATTATAGTGAGATTTACCTGAGTTACTGGA
>CM021697.1:8489789-8550003 GCA_011074415.1 Stictonetta naevosa | reverse complement strand
TCTTTCTTTCTTTCTTTCTTTCTTTCTTTCTTTCTTTCTTTCTTTCTTCAGTGTACTCAAATATAAAAAATATTTTGCTACGCTTTTTATCTTTTTTAGGCTAATGAATTGGTACAACCATTTTTTAATAGGAAATTTATTTTTTATTAAAAAAAACTCTCTTCCTTTTTTTTTTCCCTTTTTTCCTTTTTTCTTTTTTTATTTTAAGAAAAATTGAAGCATAAATCTAAACTCATTAAAAAATCAGACACTAAAATTCAGAAATTGAGAATATTGATGATGGAAATAAGCCTGTATCAAACAAAATGAAATTCATTACATCTTTCTCCAGAATTTTAATTTTCCCATCACTTTTTCATTTGCGCTCTACTTGAAACTGACTTCATTCCAATATTAACCCAAGTAAATTGAAGGTAAATTTAAGGTTTCAGAATGGCATGGCATGAGTCTTTTCCACTTGAATGGAGATGTCATTGCTATCTTGATTTTCTTAGATTTACCTTTGGTTTTAATGTACTTAGTTTAGCAACACCTTTGCGGCAGATAATGGAATATTCCAAGTCCACAAATATCAGTTAGTTAATAACTACCTGCACCTGGCTCATCTCTGTTCTTTCCTGGTAGTTTCCAATATTCTATCTGATTTTAAAATTGCTTCTGATCCAAATAAAAGCATCTTCACATTTATTTTACCAAGTGATATAACAGCTAATTTAGAGTCCCTCTGGCAATACACATATAGTTGAGAGCTATACCCCCATTTTCATTGTCACGTTTCTGAACAATGAATTTGAACATGTGGTGCTTGCATCATTATGTAATAATACATACAGTCATGATGTTAGTTACATTCTTTCATGCAGTCAGTATAGTTAACCCACCCTACTCATCCTTTCCTTCCTCACTATCCCACTTGTGAAGTATAAATCTGTGATAAACAGGACTCACCAGACACTTTTAGCTATACTCTCTTTGAAAGCTCTTCAAAGCTTATTTTTTTCGGAGGCTCTAGAACAAATTACATAGAATTTATGTGTATTGCATAACGCTTATCTTTCATAGAAATACTTTTAATACCTACATGTATGTACTGGGTCTGGCTGGGATATTAACTTTCCCTGCAGCAGCCCATACAGTGCTGAGCTCTCCACTTGTAGCTAGAACAGCAGTGGTATCACATTGGTGATGTGTCTGCTGCTGAGAAGTGCTGGCACAGCACCAGGACTTTCTCTAACCTTCCTAGGGGGTGGGCAAAAAAGTGAGAAAGAAACATCACCAGGGCAGCTGACCTAAACCAACCAAAGGGATACTCTATACCATATGATGTCACACTCAGCAATAAAAGGTGGAAAAAGGAGGGGGGGGGGGGGGAGAGACTCTCGTTGCAAAAATGTCTGTCCTCTTCCCAAACACTGGCTAGGTGCGTTGAGGCCCTGCTTCAAGGACATGGTCAAGCATCGCTCATTTGTGGGAAGTAGAGAGTAATTTCTTTCCTCTGCACTTCCGCATAACCTTTACTTGTTTTTTTTTTTGTTGTTTGTTTGTTTTTTTTTGTTATTCCCTTTCCCCCTCCCTCTTCCCCTTTCCCTTTTTTTTCCCATTAGTTGAATTGTTTATTTAATAATAATATTTCCTTAATATTTTTTTTTCTCTTTAATTAAATTATCCTTATCTCAACCTGTGAGTTGTTCTTTCCTTTACTTCTTCCCCTCCTCGTCTGAGGAGGGGGAGTGAGAGAGCGGTTGTGGTGTTCAGCTGCCTAGCACGGTAAAACCACCACAGTCCTTTTTGGCGCCCAACATGGGGCTCGAAGGGTTGAGATAACAATAGAATTGATTTAAACTCTTACAACTAACACACTTACTTGCTAGTCACCATGTTCAGTGTCCTGTTAATATTGACTTGTTTGATCATGTGTCATGCAATCCGTGTCATATTCTCCTTTCTCCTCTATATCCAATTCAAGAATGTGCTACAATCTGTGTTCATTTTTTAAACTCGCTGTGCTGCCAAGCACTGGCCTTGAGTTTAATCTGGCATTCAGGCTCTGCACTGTTATCATTTGGGTCTCATGGAAACTATCTTTTAGAGAATATTCAGAATTACACTGCCTTCCTTTCCTCATCTGGAAGTCAGTTTATGAATAATATCAGGTATGGTACCTTCTCCTTCTTTCACAGTGGGCTAATTACAACAGTTTTTGAGTATTTTGAATATCCATGTGTAACCCATATATTGCTATTTCTAATTCTGCATAACGGGTCTCCTCTTCTCTCTAAGATTAGTCGATTGTTTAGAAAGCTTACCCTGCAATCTGTCCTGAAACAGCCTTGTGGCAGGTGGCAAGGTGTGTGGGAGGATTTAGTCAGGTACCTGTCAAGGCTGTCTCCCCCAGTAGTTTTGAACTTCGCCCCTGAACAAGTGCAAAATCCTAAAAACCTGATAGAATGTTTGAGAGTCGTATGACCTGACCCTTACAATGCCGGAGAACGACAGCTTGCAGCATTGTGCTGGGTCCTGGCTTACTCCTATCAAACACTGTTTAACATCATCCAGCACTTTGAAGAGAGGGAGGAAGTCTCTGAATCTGATGACAAGATAACACATGTTGTGGCTGACCCAGAGGACCTACCAACTATGGTATCAGTCGCCCCCATAGTCAAGTCAAAACAATGGAAACGGAAGTCAGCTAGTTTAGTAAGGGAAGAAACCTCTCCTAAGAAGAGGGAGAAGAGGAAAAGGCAGGCACCTCTAAAGCAGAGCCATCACAAAAACAGCAGGAAGAAGAGATGGAAATAATAAACAAATCAGAAACCACTCGATCTCTATCCCTGAGTGAGTTGCAAGAAATACGAAAGGATTATGGTCGACACCCAGGTGAACACATCCTCACCTGGGTGCTTAGATGCTGGGACACTGGGGCCAATAGCCAACAATTAGAAAGCAATGAAGCCAAGCAGTTCGGATCCCTCGCTAGAGAAACGGTAATTGATAAAGGAATTGGGAGAGGGACACAGGTTCTCAGCCTCTGGAGGTGACTTCTGACAGCTGTGAAAGAAAAGTATCCCCATAAGGAAGACATTGTGTATCAAGTAGGCAAGTGGGCCACTGTGGATAAAGGTCTCCAGCAACTGAGGGAATTAGCTGTGCTGGAGATGATTTATAGTGATTTGGACAATTCCCAGACACCTAAAGATCCCGATGAAGTCCAGTGCACAACATCCATGTGGTGTAAATTAGTGCGGAGTGCACCATCATCACATGCCAGTATGCTGGCAATATTTAATTGGGATGAGGGGATGGGACCAACAGTGTATAATCTGTCCTGCCAGCTTAAAAAAATATGAAGACAATCTCTCTGCTCCACTACGGGCCTGTGTCTCAGCTGTGGAGGAACTGTCCGAAAGACTTGATCACCTCATAGAACGAGCATATCCCTCCTCATCCAGACGGAGTGATATTTCAGCCACTAAGAATCAATATTTTCCTTCTCAAGAGAGTGAGTACCCAAGATGTACACCATGTGGCACCTTGTGGTTTTATCTGCATGACCATGGGGAAGATATGAGGAAATGGGATGGTGTACCTACTTCAACCCTAGCTGCTCGGGTATGTGAACTGAAAGGAAATACAACAGCAAGAGGGGCTCCTAAGAAAAATGCTGCTCCAGTTTCTGTTGGGCAGTTCTCCAGAGGCAATAGAAGAGCTGATGTTATTCTTGACCCTGATGAAGGGACCTCTGCTTCTCATTTGCAAGAATTAAGTGGCAGATGCTCCAACCAGGACTAGAGGGGCCCTGCCTCTAGCCAGGTAGAGGAGAGGGATAACCGGATTTATTGGACTGTGTGGATCTGATGGCCTGGCACATTGAAACCACAAGAATACAAAGCTCTAGTGGACACTGGTGCACAATGTACTTTAATGCCATCAGGCTACCAAGGAACAGAACCCATCTGTATCCCTGGAGTTACAGGGGGATCCCAACAGCTAACTGTATTGGAAGCTGAAATGAGTCTAACTGGGAATGAGTGTCAAAAGCATCCGATTTTGACTGGCCCAGAGGCTCCATGCATCCTTGGCATAGACTACTTTAGGAGAGGGTACTTCAAGGATCCAAAAGGGTACCGGTGGGCTTTTTGCATAGATGCTTTGAGCACAGAGAAGATTAGGCAGCTGCCTACCCTACCTGGCCTTTCAGAAGACCCCTCCGTTGTAGGATTGCTGAAGGCTGAAGAACAGCAGGTACCAATCTCTACCCCAATGGTTCACCGACGGCAATATCGCACAAACCGAGACTCCCTGATTCCCATCCACGAGCTGTTCATCGGCTGGGGAGTCAAGGATCAAGACTCGCTCACCCTTTAATAGTCCTATATGGCCAGTGTGAAAGTCTAACGGCGAGTGAAGGCTAATGGTGGACTATCGTGGCTTGAATGAAGTCACGCCACTGCTGAGTGCTGCAGTGCCAGACATGCTAGAACTTCAGTACACACTGGAATCAAAGGCAGCCAAGTGGTGCACCACAACTGATTTGGCTAATGCATTTTTCTCCATCCCTTTGGCAGCAGCATGCAGGACGCAGTTTGCTTTCACTTGGAGGGACATCCAATACACCTGGAATCGACTGCCCCAGGGGTGGAAACACAGCCCTACCATTTTACATGGACTGATCCAGTCTGCTCTGGAACAAGGGGGAGCTCCTGAACACCTGCAGCACATTGATGACATCCTCGTGTGGGGCAACACAACAGAAGAAGTTTTTGAGAAAGGAAAAAAAGTAATCCAAATTCTCCTGAAAACTGATTTTGCCATTAAACAGAGTAAGGTCAAGGGACCTGCACAGGAAATCCAGTTCCTGGGGGTAAAATGGCAGGATGGATGTTGCCATATTCCAATGGATGTGATCAACAAAATAATGGCAATGTCTCTGCCAACTAGCAAAAAGGAAACACAAGCTTTCCTAGGCTTTGTGGGATTCTGGAGAATGCATGTTCCAGTCTATAGTCATCCTGTGAGTACTCTATATCGAGTGACTCAAAAGAGAAACTATTTTGAGTGGGGCCCCGAGCAACAACAGGCCTTTGAACAAATCAAAAAAGAAATAGCTCGTGCAGTAGTCCTTGGGCCTGTCCGTACTGGACCGTCTGTGCAAAACATACTTTACACTGCATCTGGGGAGCATGGCCTCACCTGGAGACTCTGGCAGAAAACCCCAGAAGAAACTCAAGGTCAACCTCTGGGTTTCTGGAGCCGGGGCTATCGAGGATCAGAAACCAATTACACCCCAACTGAAAAAGAGATACCAACAGCATATGAGGGTGTTCGAGCTGCTTCAGAAGTCGTGGGTACAGAAGCACAGCTCCTCTTTTGACTATAGAACGGCTTAGAATAAAAGTTTTCAGATTAGTTGGCCTCAGAAGTCAACACTGTTTTGTCTCCCTCTCACCATTCTTCTGCTAAATACTAGACCACTGCACCTTTGTGACTTCCATGTAACCAATGCAGACCAAATATGCAGACCATCACTACATAGCTATGTTGCTCAAGCAGTGCTAGACAACTACTTTTCTGTTTTGGAGTACAAATGCCTCTGCCTCCTCTTCTTGCAAGAGGGTTGTGAAGATAACCCAAACCTGACACCATCCCGAGGACTGTACACCACCACCAATGTAGCCAGTGTTCTGTTTGAAAGGATCTGTCTCACATTTTAATGGAACCAAAATGTTCAAATAGATAAAAGTAAACATTACATTCACTGATCCTAAAGTATCTTTTTTTTTTTTTTTTTTTTTTTTTTTTTTCCCAGTTTCCTGCTCCCTCAGAAGCTCTCATGCACACATTACATAGTGTTCAAACAAATTGGAACCTCCTGCTTGGCAAATTTCTCTCTTCTTGGAGCTCATTCAGGATTTTCCTGGCTGTGTCTTTAACAGAATGGCATCTGGACAAACCTCCACCTCCCAGGCCAGCCCTCTGACTTATTTTCAAATGTAAAGGCAGCATTTAGGAAACTATGACTAGGCATAAATTTGTCAAGCAAAGGAATGCACCTTTCTCCAATGGGATAAGTCTAAGGCTTAATGCACTCTGTGGAAAGATCTTCGCAGATATGAGGGGCTTTGTGTTAGACCTGTTGTTGGCATCCCTTTCAGAACACAGATCCAGGAATGTGAAGATAATTCTAAAATAATGCTATGATTCTTACTGTAAATTAATACACTTTGTAGTTTCTTTAAAAATAAAAAATAAAAATATTGTTTCATGATGGTTTACTTTAAATCTGGAAGAGGGCCAAGAACTACAAAATAGAAGACAGAAAAAAGTGTTATGCTGAGCAATGGAGTAGCTGTGATCAGTGATTCAAATATCTTCACTGATTGCTTAAGATCAAGTCTTGATAAAAACAAGGTTTCTTCAGCTCAGCTCTGATGTGGTTCCAGATGGAAGTTAAAGAACTCAGCACATTTTTTGAATGGAAAAAAAAAGAAAAAAAGAAAAAAAGGAAAAAAGGAAAAAAGAAAAAAAGGAAAAAAAAAAAAAAAGAAAGAAAACCCAGGGCAACGGATCATCCCCAGGATAAACCAAGCCAAAATTATTCTTTCCAGAAGAAATAGGATTTAGTTTCCAAAGTTGTGGTTTAATCTCTTTTTCACCATGGCTGTATCATGTTCACACACCAAGATATAATATTAATGGCACTAAACAGTGTTCTTTATAAAGCCTGTGGGATATGCTAGGTATAAATGTCAGTCCGTCATATAAAAAAAAACTTCTTTGACAGCCTTCCTCTGCTTAACCAGACTTCCCAGAGAGACATAATAGCTGTGAGGTGCAAATGTGTGTATGGAGCTTAGCCTTATGGATTAAATTGTTGATGGACATTGATGAAAGACAAGCATGGCCAAATGAGGCCTGCTACTGTCCCAGTGATTTAACCCTTTTACTTCTTGCCTCTGAGCTACTGTGATCTTAAATACTCTTTTCTTTTTATATGAAGTTAATGGTAATTAATGCTTCAATTTATTAATATTGCTATTGTTATTGCCATTGCTCTTATTTCTGCTATTGCACTTCCTGGCACTTTTTTTATAGCCAATATAAATGTTTCTAACATTGTTGTATGCAAATCAGGCCAAGTTCTAAATCTTTAAGGATGATTTTAAATCTAGGCTAGATTCACTCTATGTAATTTTGTCATCCACCTCATGTTTACGGCACAGCTACCATGCAATCAGAACTGTGATTGCAACAGGAGAATCTGTAGGAAAGCTGTAGCTTTTATTTAGTTCTCTTATTTATTAACAACTGCTAGAAAGCAGTTAGTAGATGTTGATGCAGTCAGGACTAGAAGGGACACCATCCTGTTGATACCTGGTGACAATTTATGAAAGTATCCCCTATTACCTCAGGTTTCCTGACCATCAGGGCAGATTCCATCAAGTCATGTGGTACAGTGATAAGAACAGAATTGGTTTATTTTAGTGACTAGGCTGGGGGAACCAAATGCAGGACTGCTCCATGAAAGCTCCCTAATACCTAATACAGATATAATTTAAGTATCTGTGAAGTTTGGTTGTTCTTCACATAATGTTCCTTTAATGACTTATGAAATCCAGCCAGTCCTCACAGTGCTATCTGTTACTGCCATGAACCTACATTGTTATTTATGTCCAGAAATTTCTCATATTGTGTCTAGCAGTTTTCCATGCTCTATTCTGTTGTCTTCATCTCAGACCAGCAATTTGGCTGCAGGTCTGAAAATAGCGACTGATAATGGACAGCAGTATGGACATCTGTGCCAGCATTACCATCCATCAGGGTTCACATGGCAACCCAGTCACACAAGTTAGCTGATAAAATAGGTATAAATAAAGAATCCATAATAATTAATGGATCTTCTGTTTTCACACCAACAAATCAGTGTCACACAAGGAGGTGATATGAACAAAGGTGGGAGTATTTCAGTTATGGCAAAGTCTTTACAAAGCTGTTTCTGAACAATATCATTTTCCCTAAAAATATGTCTGTGGCCATACAGTATCATTCTTACACTGAGTAGAATTTTAGTCCAGAATTCTTCCCTTCAAGAAACTATGCAGATGTGACTTCCTTCCATGCAAACATGTTCTAATAGCCAAGGCAAAAAAAAAAAAAAAAAAAAAAAAAAAAATCATTTCATCTCATACAGGGGACTGGTCTACTGTGACAGGTATTCCATGCTGATCATCTTATCTTTACCTCTGTTCTAATGCACTTTTAAATATATTTTCTTGTATTTCAGCAAACAATAATTTTTTGTCTCTTGAATTAATGCATTTATGCTGTATCTGTATAGATTTAATTTTTCAAGTGAGCCAACATAAGCACAACCCTCATTAATCAGCATATGGCCATGTATATTTTCTTTCACATCTGTGAAGTTGTTCCCAATGTGTCTACATCATTTTGAATAGTCCCTGTGCTGCAGTACAGTTGCTTATACTCAGGCACTATCTTCTCCCTGAAGAGATACACTTGCCTAAGACATCATGCCATACTATGAATTCTTATCTGATTTAAATATCTTTGGAATATATTATTTTATTAGTCTTCCTTGTGTTTGAGGTATTTTCTGTTTCACTGCACATGTATTTCAGATTATTTTCCCTTTGCACATTAGCATTCATCTCTAACAGAAAGTTACTTTATTATTTCCTGGCCAATATTTCTAGATTCATGCAGAGTCTTTTCTACTTTTCATTTTTTCACTGTTGTTTTCTTCTAAATTTCATATTGTAGCATACTATAGTAGGGCTAATATTAAGCTTTCTCACCTACCAGAAAAAACACATTCAAGAAAAATGAAGGTTTTGAAAAAAAGAAACAACAAAGAAAATATATATATATAAAAAAAAATCAGCAGAACATGCCACACAATTCTAATGACCTGAATTCCATTAAATAAGATACCATTTTATAGCTTAACAGTTTCTCCATTCTTATACAAAAATAAGTACTTATAACTTATTTCTGCATCCTTTTTATTTTATTTTATTTTTTGTACGTTGGTATTTGTTTGTTCTGTTTACCTGCTTTAGCTGCTGATTTTACTATCAATTTATTTCGTAAGATTTCTTAGCAGAAAAGTCAGGCAGTGGTGTAAAGATGTCTTCAATGGAATGGACTAGATCAATATTACAAGAGCTAAATTTGCAGAGCAGGGGCAGACTAGCAGTGGCACCTGAGATGAATGCGTAATTGCTATATCTGACATCTCAGAATCAAAAAATGTGGTAGCATGATAGGGTAGTGCAGACTTTACAGAAGGAAAAATGAAGCAGAGCAAAGTCATCCCAAGGGCTCAGATGATGTCAGTGTATTTTTGCCTGTAGTAGGAGTGCTACACCATAAAAAAGCCATGTGACTAATAAATGGTACTGTGAAACTGGCCACATTGCTAACACACTGTGTGGGTTTTCCATACGTTTTGAAACCATATACTTATTGTATTTTCCCAAATAAAAGATATTTGTGGTTTCATATTCTGAGAATTCCTGTGTGCTTGCAAGGGGAGAAGGAACACCTGTAAAAGGTTAGATTATTAAATTCCTAAATGTTGGTGTTTTAGGTGGGGGATCAAGACACCATTTTTATTTATTTCAGAAGGAGACCCCTAGACTTGTTATTGAACCCAGTCCTGGTTACTACCACTGACACCTGGCAGGAGGGCTACATGTGTAACAAAAGTAAATTACAAAATTCCAGCACTTTTATTTCTTCATTCTCCTTAAACATATAGGTGGACACTTCATACTCCTGTTGAAATTGGTGGGAATTGTGCCTATAGCCTGCCATAGAGTTTGACCTTCTAACTAGAAACCTTCTGAATATGTTTTCTTAGAAAATGCAAACTTGCTAACACAGATGTGTTTGAGAGTAATGAGTCACTGTGAAATTCTCTTTAACTAAGGCTCAGGCTTTCTGCTTAATACCAATGTAAGTGTTTTGAGAGGTACTGAAGAAGTACAGACTCCAGAGCTCTTGAGTTGTACCATGGAGACTTAAGCTACAGGGTTAGGAAGTCCACTAACTGTTCAGAGACTATATGGATCTCTATAAACACATATATATACACATCTGTATATATATGTGTATATATAGATGTGCAAATGTATATGCACATCTATGTGTATATATATATTTAACTGAGAAGGTTTAATTATTTTTTTTCTTCTTTGTTAAGTATTAGCATAGTAAAATACTTAGTAAGTAGTCAGGGTTTGGAAACACTCACAGTCATAACTAAATACAATGCTCCTCTCAGGGAAAGTTGAAGACAGTTGCTTGATATATTTTCTCTTGGAAAGTAAAATTAAAAACTATTTACAAACTTCCTAAATGAGATATTTTGGACCAATTTGTAGAAATAAAATAGAAAGAGACAGACAGACAGACGGACTGATTTCATTCCAAACCTAAGAATTAATCAATTTTACCTGTGATATTAATATAAATCTAGAGCTAGCTGAGACTATTTGACCTTAGAATAATCCATGTGGCAATTAAGAGGAATACCTTGATGAACCCCTAATTGCATCAACACATATGGAAAACTAATATAAAAGTTACTCATTGTTCCAAAATATACTGGTTTCATTAGTGGTTTACCTCATCCCCTTTTTACTCCTTGCTAAAGTTCACAATTAGAAACATATTTGCTTATTTTGCTACTGCTTATATTCCTTTTCATATTATGAAACTGAGACAAAAGTGCTTTATTATTTTAAGGAACTTTCTCTCAATCCACATGGTGTGAATTATTAACAAGCTTAACTTTTTTTTTTTTTTTTTTTTTTTTTTTTAACTACAGACTCATAACTGTAGAAAGTGGGGTCCAACAATATACAACAAAAGTCATTAAAAGAATACTATAGAAGCCTTGTACAGGCCTTCTGTGAATTTTCAGTCCATTTCTTTTAAATTCTGATGCTTTGCAGGTTAACTTACTTGAAGGATAGCAAAAAGTGGATCTAAAGAGACAAAGATATAAAACTGGAAACTAATTGTATGTGGAGGACTTTATTTTATAGTTATACAGTGGAGAGCATCTGGATCCAGATTTTCATGGCTATATTGATTCCAGTTATTGATTGAAGCTCCTTTCTGTTCTGAATTCATGTAAATTAGAGTGCAATGGGTCAAAATAACAAGGCAAACTTTGGAATTGTACTAATACACGTGAAAATTTAAACAAAAACAGATGGGAAATGGAAGAATAATTCTGAAGCTTACCAGCTATTCAGACATAGGAGATCCTACTAACATCAGTCTTTGTAGTGCAACAATCAGGCAAATAGCGCTTATAGGAGCTATGTCCATCGCTCCCCATGTGTCATACTGGAAATCCCTTTTATGCCATGTAATTGAAAATAATGAGACTAAATGAAATACAGTAGCCTTAAGAGTGAAAAGGGCTAGGAACTCCTGGGGCTTGTAAGTTTTTCAATGCAGAGCAAATGCCTGAATTAGCATTTCAGATATTAGAAGATTCCAAACAGCTTTTTAAATAAAACCATGCCTGTGTATTGAAAGTGCAGGTCATTTCTCAGTTGTGTAGGTAGTGATCTACATTTTTCTGGAAGATTTATAAGTATTCAGTTTTAGAAAATATCAATACATTGAACACCAAAACATCTTTAAGCCTGTATGCAGTATACATAAATATAGAATAGCCATGTGCATGCAGCTTAATTCATTCCTGAATTTAATTACTTTAGTGGTTCTAATAATAAAAATTATAACTTCATCAGGTAAATGGTTGAAACAAAATTCAAATATCATTATTAATAACCTTCCCAAATTGCTTATTATCATTAATTCCTGGACTGTAACATTTCAAACATCTTTGCAATGGTAATGACAAACAGATATCAACAAAGTTATACAGATAGAAAAATACTTGTAAGAAAAAGTGTGCTTACATACACTGGCGTAATAAGAATTTAAGAAATAATATTTTCTTAATCTCTAAATTGTTTAGAAACCTTGGGAAATGAAGCAATTGTGGCAGTTTCTTCTTGTTGTTGTCTTATTAAAACTAGATTTTATTTCCTTATTTAAGAATAAAAATTACACAAAATAGGAAAAGATATTGAAAGCAAAACCAATGTTGTTTAATTATAATAAAAATAAAATAAAGGCTATACCTACACAATATCATTCATGGAAAGCCAGAGAGTGTTTTGTTGACCAGAGTTGATTTGTATCATGCAGTCATATGCATGTAAACTTGTTGTGTGTATTTTACAATCAGCACAGAGAAACAGACACTTAAGGGCTTGAATCATTTCAATAAAGGATAAATATGAAACTGAAATTATAATTATTTACTCCTCAAATTTTTCATTTCTGCCCATTGGCTAAATATATTTTGAGACTAAATAAACTTTAATTATCAACCACAGTTGATAATTTCACTGCAAATACCTTCACTGCAGATATTAAAACGTAAATGAAATGAATACAACTCCTGATATTAAAAGACTCATAGAGAAAACACTCCTCTTTCTAGAATCAAAATAATGTAAAAATACAAAAATATATACTATATTAATTATCAGTTTTTAAAAAGACAGGTTAATTTAATCTCAAGAATGTCATAATTGTAGATACACATAACAATTTGTATGACTAGAGGTAAAATTTTTAAATACAGAATTCGATCTTTATTACTTATAACAATGTAGTTCTGAAATATCAAAAAGAAGCAATTACTGTATTTTTTTATTAAAAACAAAAGAAATAATAATAAGACTAATAAAACGTTTTCAATATTATTTTTTTCCAGTTCTCCTCTGGAAAAAAAAAAAAAAAAATCTAATTTTGGGGGGGGTTGTAAGAAGTTTAATTTCTTAGCATTCATGGTCAAAATTCATGGTCATAGTTAAAATTACAGCTTCAGAACAAGCAAAGTGATATAAAAATAAAAAGCATAGATCAGCATAGTGCAGTTGTGTTAAGATTTGTATTAACATTATATATTTGTTCTTGTAAATTCTCTGGTTGCAGAATTAGCACCCTTGTAGAAAAAAATAAACAAACAAACAAGCAAACAAAAAAAACCTTACAGGCCTTCATGTTAAAGGCTGTCATACCACTACTAAAGCAGCTGAATTTAAAATGTCACTTTAATTTCAATGTCACTTTACACTTCTGGTTTATAAAGCAATGTATCTGAAAGACAATTACTACAGAGATTACTAAGTTTTCTTTTTATCTATTTATTTATTTATTACTATAAATTCAGGAAAGTTGAGCAAATCTTTTTTTTTTTTCCTTTTCAATAATGAGAATATTTACTAACATCTGTGTAAATCACTTGCAATGTCACCAAATACTGTTTTAAATTAGGAACATAAGGAGTAACATGTCTATTCTACATTGCACGATATTAAATGGCAATTTTATTGTATGGGGTTTCCCTAAAAATGTGTAAAAGTGAATGGCGTATTAATAAAACGAAAACCTCCTGATGATATTCTTGCTGGCATAGAAAGATAACTGAAATTATTGTAGTGAGTGAAATGAAAAATATTGAAGAGTTCACACAAATATTACATCTTAAATGCTGAAATGGGCAATAAATAAATAAACAAGTTTACATTGAATTAGTTTATACTCTGTCATCCCAGATAGTTGTAGCCAGTCTTTATGACCAAATGTCCTTACTGGGAATATACATCTGATGCTCTCTGATAGAGTTGATACCCAAACTACTTGAAAATCTAACTTGAAACATAATTATTTTAAGCTGATGAGAATCATTCAGCCTCTTCCAGCCTCAAAAGAATAAATAATTTTTCCTTGAGAACCTAATTATTCGGTATCATTCCTCTTCTGAGATTCAAGAGTATCCAAGATCCTGCTAGTCACGTTGGATCATGACTAGTAAAAATTATTCCAAAATATTCCAAAATAGTCAAAAAAATGACATTGTAAATATAAATGGTATCAGAGTGTGATTTAGAAGTGATACTTGAAATCTTTCCATGCTGAAGCTACAGTGGGTACATTTATACAACACCTTAATAGAGTTTCAATCTCTGTCAAGTATTATTTGATACCAAAACCTACTAAATATAAAAACATATAGGACAAAGAAAAATACATTAAAAAAAAAAAAAGGTTTGTAATAACAAGGCCAAGTGAATACCTCTGTAACTAGATAAATTAAGAGCAGAATGAACATGTAATTAAAAACATCAATGCAATATATTTTAAAAATTTATTTGGTTATAACACTTGCCATTTTATTGAAAGAAATTATTACATTGTAGCAGTGAGATTAAAGTCTATTTAATTAGAGCTGTATGAATTACAAGCTCAACATTCAAGTACACAGATTTCTGTATTCTATAGACTCTGGGGGAAAAATTGTATATAAATAGACTTTTTTAGTTCAAATCACTCTTTCATAACAACTAAATATGAGCTTCAAATAAACACTTTTTTTCTTAACCAAACAATGGACTTGGCAAGAAAAGGATGATAAAATGACAAATCCAAGACAGAAAACATGCAAATTGTTTTGAAACAATTTAAAAATACATATTTGCCAAACAGTGAACATAGTTTTGCCATTGAAGTCCATGAGCCAAGATCTCAGATCTAAATTAATTTCAAACATTTTTGTAGAGTTGTTAGTGAGAATTGATTTCAATTAAAAACAACTAATGACCTGAATCTCATAATAAAACTCTACTTTTCAACAGAGACTTAAGCATTTAAATGTTTGCCTCTCTTTGACCTATCAATTAAAAAAAAAAAAAAATTGACACTGGAATTCTGTTGAGAAAGTAATGCATAGTTTACAGAAGGTGAAGAAAACTTTCTTTACCTACATGAGAAGAGCCCAAAATCTAAAATATTGTGTCCTCCAATTAAAACAAACCACCCTATAAAAACAAAACTTGTCCAGTTACACCCCATCCATCTATTTTGTGCTACGTCACAGAAGTCATCCTATGGCACTGGAGTATAGAGAAAAGCAAACAAACAAACAAACAAACAAACTCAATTAATAATAGATTTATGAATAAAGTTGTATACTCCTTCAAAAGGTTTTATGGTCTAGCATCTGAGTTTCACCATCTAGGTAGAAATTTCCTAAGGCCATAAAATGGATATTCTGTATTGAACACCAAAGAAAGTTCTGCATGACTCATGAATGGAGTACAATTTGAACTTCCCCTCTCTTTAAGAAAGTCATATAGGAATGCTCCCTAAGGCTAACAGTTAGCTTTGTCACAGCACTCAAGATGATCCAGTAAAATGAATGTCTATATTGTGCACTTACTGATACTAGCACTGAGGAGAAGCAAGGCAAGAATCAACTAGTTTCATGTAAGCATCTACATCTCAGCTTGTCACTTCAGGCTCATTTCACAGTCAATGAAGAGAAACAGGCGTTTGGAGGCAGCAATTCAACTCATTCCAAACAAGACATTGACAATAAGCTACATATCTGCACTTTAATTGATCTAGTATCTCTATGATGTGGTGAGTGAGACAATATCACAGCCACCCGTCCATTTATCCATTATCCAAATACTTCTAGGATGTGGCCAGCAATTTCCTAATTGGAAATGTTCTGTTGTTGTCAGGAACCAGTGTAAAGCAAATGATTCAGTTCATTGACCCATGAGTTGACTTGTGTGAAGGCTAAAATTTTGGTAAGCAAATGTTTATACATATATTTGGACCATGTGCAAATAAGTCTGAAGAAAATTGTTCATTCAGTCTAGTTTTTTCATGTTGTAAGGAAGGTGGATTTTTTCCTATTTAATTTATTTTTCATTATATCTCAATTTAATTTCTATTATTTTATATCTAGAAAATGAAGCATTTTTAATTATTCAGCTTAGTGTCATTATGAGTAAAATACTACCCCTAAAAGCACAGGGACCTTTGTTTCAGGACAACTCTTTATAGATCTAAACAGATATTTGATCACACCAATATAATTCTTACAAAAATGAGTGGAACACATTTAATGAAGGGCACTAGAAGCTGGATGGGAACTTCATTGTCATCCTTTATCAGCCCTCACTCTTTCAGAAAAGGAAGATCTTGATAGAACAAATCTTGATTTTCAGCTTTACACAAGAGACAACTTGTGTTCATAGGTTAGAATTGGATTTACAACTTTTTGTCTCTCCAAGCATATTAGAAACCTAGCAATGTTATTGCATACCTCTTTCCTAAATCCAGTTCAGGACTGTACAATAAATGGCATTATTAAGTACAAAATAATCTTAATTATTTTTGGCAGACTCCCAAAACCAAATGAAAATAAATCTACTGGCATATTTAATAATTCCCTTTTGAAAAAAAAAAAAAAAAAAAAAAAAAAAAAGGGCAGATGTAATATAATCCAGAGCTTTGAGTAATCCCAGCATAAGTTTACTTGGATTTACAGTAGTTTTTGCAACACTTGAAATATTCCAGTTTTTCTCAGAGTCTTCTTGAAACCAGCTCTGTCCTTGAGGAGTCAGATTAACACTCCACTCAGGAGACAAATTGTTCATGGGCATGCTGGACATATGAGAGCCATTAGACAGTGTGATCTACATTCTTGAAAAATGAAAAATTCTAGACAACATTACATTTTATAAATGCAAGATGTTTATTATTACTGCACCAGCAATAAATGTTTAGAAACTGGAGAGGGTTCACAATGATTCTGACTAGGAACATATGAGGATGGAGCCATTGAATTCTGGCATGAAATAAAAGGTCTGGAAGCTATTATGCATTTAGCCCTCTATGAGTATTTAATTATATCAATAGAAGAACACAATTTCTGTTGCGTGCTTTGTGATGAATGTCTTCATTTATTCGTGTTACAATGAATGATAGATGAGTTCAAGCCAGATGGAGGAACTCATTTGCAATTTACTTGAATTATTTTAGTGAAATTTCTTCTAAAGTTCACAGGACACTTCATTGAATGTCACAGGAATTAATCTGATATGTAAAATTTTATTACTGCTCAAGGACTGAATTTTCTTTTGTTAGACTATATGCAGATAAATTGTAATAAACATCAAATGTTGTGTGTTTAACTGTTTTTTAGACACTAATACGCTATTCTTTAATGAGAAAAGTGGATTTCAGTTTCAAAGTTTCTCATCCAACTTGTCATAGGAATGAAAGTAGCTGTTAAACAGGCTAATAATATTCAGCTTAGCTTAACAGATGATTCTGCCAGAATTATTCCAGGTAGAGAAAAGATTTAATTGATAACAAATAAAATATATTCAAGAGTCTTACCTTTTAAAGGTTTTTGAAAACAAACAAACAAACAAACAAACATCATGACATCAACTGAATTGTCATTCGATTTCTTGAATTTTGGTCCAATAGATTTCTTACTAGCTTGTATTTCTACTCATAAAGTGAAAACAGACTGCAGATTGTTAGTGTGAAGGTATGTTTGCTCCATTAGGAAGAAAAGAAAGGAGGTGGCCAAGTAATATTAAGGTTGGGAAGCTGTAAAATGCAAGGGAAAAAAAGCAAAGAAGAATCAAGACATTTATATCTTCTTATAGCTTGGTTTATCTAAAAACAAAATGATAAAATTATGAAATTTCAAATTATGTATTTTATTATTATTTTATAAATTTTATGCTGTATATTTTATTTGTTCTTACACCATAGATATTTCAAAAATATTTTTGCGCATCATCCTCTCATTTTGACTGTCTTACACTGCTTATGTGCCCTCCTATTTGATCCTATTATTCTATTATTGTTTCAATTTGTACAAGCAGGCACAATATAAATGTTAATTAATGCAGTCTTTTTTGTTTGTTTGTTTTGTTTTGTACCTGGTGACAATTTACCATTTAAGATTCATTCTACTTTTCTGGACAGACTGAAAGATAAATGACTACTATTACACTGGACACTCAGAATGGATTTTTTTGTGATGTGCCATTGTGATGGGCCACTTACACTATTCAAATACATCCAGCTAAAGGAAGGGAAAAGAAGGGAAAAGAAACACTAAGGTGAAATTATTAAGGTTTTTTACTTATGACTTATGGTATCCTCATACTTTTAATTTTCTAAATAATAAATTTAAATCTGCATTCTCGAATGATTGGTACATTTGTTAGTTTCTAACTTTGGGGGCCCGGTTTAGTAGCAGTGTATGTGGCCAGTTTTAATACCCAGGTTTCATCGGTGTTTCAAAGACTGATTTTAACTAAGTTAAGAACATCTTTCCATTCACTGCATACAGAGGTCAGATTTCTAACTCAAATACTGAAATATCATTCTTAAAATGAAAAATGAAACACGATTTTTTGATTTTTTTTTTTTTCTGCTCCTAAAATACCCATTTACTGCATATATTTCTCATTTGAATGACAAGGGAAAAAGAGATATTGATAATTGCGTATCTTTCTTGCAGTTTTACACTAAGCAATTTGACTCTTCCTGTATCCACAGTATTAAAAAATATTTTTAGAATTAATAATATTCATTATCTCAGATTATTTTTTTTTCAATTTTTCTTATCTCATTTCTTCCACCATCTCTCTCCTCATCCTGCCTTAGCTTTCTATTACATTTAATGTGCACTATCTGAAAATGTGTCCAAGACTATGATTTCTTCAATAAAATAGCCTCCTAGTGATATGTATAATCATTCCTTGATTCTGGGAGACAGAAAGATTTTTATTATTATTATTATTATTATTATTGTGTGCAATTTCTCCAGAGTCTATGAATTAACATTAACTGAATCACAATAAAAATTGGGACTACTTCCTGGGATAAGCAAGTGTTAATAACCTTTTCTTTTACCATTGATTGTA
Organism: Stictonetta naevosa; assembly: GCA_011074415.1. NCBI lineage: Eukaryota > Metazoa > Chordata > Aves > Anseriformes > Anatidae > Stictonetta > Stictonetta naevosa. The sequence continues at coordinate 8,531,143 of CM021697.1, read as the reverse complement.
TTTGTGTTACATGTTATGGATTACAGCAGTCCAACCTAGCTGTGCCCATACATTTTCAGCTACCGATACTTATCAGACTGTATGGTCGATTGGGTCACAAGAGAACAGGCAAAAATTCTCTGATTTAATGGGAGCAGAAAACAGAAATATGAGAACAGAAGGGGGGTTAAAAATAAATAATAATAATTCATAATAATAATAATATAAAGTTTAAAATATATGCTTATATAGCCCTGTATGCCCTTAAAACACCCATGCTTCCATGTCATCAGTCTCTTGTTTCTGTTACAAAGCAATCAATATGAAACATAATTGTTACTGTTTCTTTTCCTCCCTGTACTATAACTATTTGTCCAAGAGATGGAAAGTTACCATGCTATGAATTTCATTACTTCCTATATTTGTTAGCAGATATTTTAGCTGAAGACTACAATGTAATTGATACCTTTTTCTACTGGCCTAGGTCTGAATACCAATGAGATGAAGAATTCATTTTGTTTAATTTCCAGCAGGCTTTAGAGACATGATGCATTACATATCTTCATTGTTCCTGATCTCAAAAAAAAAATGAACAAACAACTCTCTTAGTAGAATCATCTTTCAATGTTATTTTTTTTTTTTTTTTTTTTTGAGAAATATCAGCTGTCATTTCTTTCTAACACAGTTAAATTGTGGTTTCCTCTTCATTGTTAAGAGAGAAAGAGATATTATGCCCTCTTTTTCTTGCAATCCTCTTAGAAGAATCGAATAGTAATATTTACTTATTTATTTATTTATTTATTTATTTATTCAATCTGGCAAGAGAACTGAGACACCATCTGTGGAAAAGAAAAAAAAAAAAAGAAATGAAAATGAAAAAAAAAGATGCAAATGTATCATTTTCAGTTCAGTTTAACATGGTTGGTTTTTGTTTTGTTTCATTTTAATTCTCTTATATTTCAGATTGTGAAGAAACTAGCTGCTAAATAGGTAGATAAATTTAACAAAGTACTGTTCCTGTTTCTCTTGGACTGAATTTGAAGTTCTATATGCACAACTCTCTGCCATAATTCTTTATCCGGGCTTTGCTTAAACAGTGCTACATTGCAAATAATAATCCATCTCTCAGGTCTTAAATGACATGGCAAAAAAAATCATCTTAACTGTTAAGGCAATCATTCCTGTTAGCATTGTATTAATTGGAAAACTTCAATATTTTAAAACTGTTTTAATTGTAAAACCAGACTAGTGGAAGTTGATTGTTCTTGGTTTATAAAAACAAATAATTTGAATGAAATGCAAGTTTTCACTTTTGCTTAAAAATTTCTCTATGACATCAGTCTTAACACACTTTAGATCTATTGGTTATGAAGGTAAAGAGAATTTAAAAACAATACATTATAGGGAGTGACATCAGTTCCAATAGACTTCATTCAAAATGACACAGAGAATTGGTCTGTTGGAAGACTATTTCCAAAAACAACAACAACAAAATAAAATAAAAAGGCCAGCAGTTTCCACTCATCTATGACCAAAAAAAAAAAAAAAAAAGTAATCAATTATATGTGATGGAGAAGAGACAAAAGAACAATGCACACTTCTCCTTAGATCTTCACTTATGTTACAGCTTATTTAGCTTTCCATACCAAAATCTAGTAATGACTGAATCAGGATGGAGACTTATATTCAGGAAGACTGGGTCTTTTTGTTGTTTAAATGCTTTTGAAGGAATTGAACTATCTAGTAGCAAACATCTGGCAATGGAGCTTAGGTGGAACTTAATGTTAAAACAGGATTTTTGATGTTACTTTGATGTGTTATACTTTTTATCTGTAACTCTGATTAAACTTAGCAGGCCAGAATAAACTGAACTTTAATTCAGCAAAATTGTAAAGCCTCTGGAGATTACACCTGGATCTTATTCTTAATTATAGTTATCCAAAAGGAAGGCTGTGATTTCTTCATATCAATTATTTTTCAACCTTCTTCAGTATATAGGACCATTCTCTTTTTCCAGTTTGTACTGCAAATATATGCTTGCTTTTCTTTCATGAATCCCTAAGGTGTCCATCCCCCAAAAACAAAAGGCTGAAAGCAACCAAAATATCCTCTAGTTAGTATAGGATTTTATTTTATTTTATTTTTTTCTAGTAGGAGAAGTAAATCTTATAGAATTTTAATAAAAATGTACATCAATAAAAATATAAACATTCCTGTATTATTGTTTAATTAGAAGAAAAAACACGGGACTTTGTGTGCGTGATATACAGAAAAATCTTGGAAATGATGACAAAAGATCATCTTATTCAGTATCAGGAATTCAGAAAAAAAGTTTTGACTGGCTCATGGTACTTTATTCATTTGTCTTTGTGTTATATTTTCAGACAAGAATTTTCTTACTACCTTCCATGCTGCTGCTTATTTTACTTATGAAGATAATCAAGACTATGTAATTTTTCCCTTTAAAATTCTCTCTTAAGACTCTGCCTTCCATGCGTATTAAAACAAGTCACCTATTAACTTTTTCCTCCTGTCTTTTGACTTTTTATTTATTTATTTCTTTCTTTATTTATTTATTTCAGCCTGAAGGTTCTTTGGGCTAGAGACCATACTTTTATATGGTTGCCTTTGTATCTGTGAGTTTATAAAGTATCTACAATATTGATAACCCATCTATGGGTTATATGGTATATTCAGCATGGTAACACTATAAAGGCTAAATGGGAAATGCATAAGCAAAATTGTATTTTATGTAAATTGTATTTACATAAAAGTATTTAAAAGATTCTGTGTACTTTGAACATGCAGAAAAATGCAGTCAAAAAAAAAATAATAATAAAAATCTGTTGTATACTTCTTTATTTCTTTCCTCTCTGTGATAACTAGGCTGCACTCTGGGTAAACCAACATATGCATTATTTTATTATCAAAAGAGACATAAATATTTCATTATTATTTTTTAAGAATAGATTGCTGAAAGTAAAGGAGTGTGATTTCCAGGGGAAGCTGATGCTCTGTTATTCAGCTCTTTGTGTAGCTGACTGAGCACCAAAGTGCACAGATTTTGGACTTAGGGTTTCAAGCTTCAACATTGATGTATATGTAGTGATGACGGTTTACAGGGGCTCTTTTTACCACCTCACTGCAGCATTTTATACTGAAGGAATGGTGTCATGTCTTCACAGGCTTAAGAGTTTATGTGTAAATGATATGTATAAAACAAACCTTAAACTACAGAACCCCATCACATCTGAGATGTTCTGTATTTCCACTAACATAAACTCAAAGACAGTACCCAGTGCACTGCAGAATCAGCTTCATCTTTTCAACAGCAACCCTGTGTCTCCTTCAGGAATACTGCACTAGTAATGCATCTCACCGATCCAAGAATGATAAATATTGATGCTATCCCAAAAAATACTGTATGACTTTATTAAGGGTGACTGATAGAGACTTATTAACCGCTTTATTGCTAGGGCAAAGTTCCATGGGTAACAGCAGTGAACTGTCAAAGATACTCATAAAGAAATAACAATAATCTTACATTTATAAAGTGTTTTTCATCCCAAAGGAGGCAAGGGTACTTTCCAAAGCAGATACAAAAGAAGCATAGCAACATCTGTTACTGAATACAACTGACTCCAGGAGAAGGATAAAAAACACTGTAAGGCTGTGAAATGTGTTCCACAATCTTTACTGACTGCAAAGGAATTGCAAGTAATTTTTTACATATCTTTTAGAAAACTTATTTGCATTGAAACAAACCATGATAATATTGGTCACGTGTTAGTTCAAATCAGAGTACCATCTCCTCACACACCATGTGTCTAAATTTTGAAGTTTTTTTATATGAGTTTTCAGAAAACAACTAGGGTGATCCTTAAGATCCTACAAATGGGTCTGGAGGCTGTCACAGATAGTGAAATGTAGAAAACAGCCAGGGGAACCTCCAGCCTACTAGAAAAAAAATAATAGAAAAATAGATAAATAGATTGGGCTGTAGTTGATAGTATATGTTCTGAAGGACATGGGTCACAGATGTATGAATACATATCTAGTAATCACATGCAGACTCAGTTCATTGACAACTGAGAGATAAAGTATGAAAGTAATATGAGTAATTAAGATGAAGGATTTTTTATTTTATTTATTTATTTATTTTTGTGAATATTCTAGGATAGAGTATACAGTTGTAGGGATATGACCAGATCTTTCTTCAGTGATTTTTTCAATTTATTGTAAAAGCCTATTCTTTCCAAGTTTTCTGGGCTGATGTGGTGAAGACCTCTGTCTTTCCTGAAAAGACCCTGGATTGGCTTTTTTGGGGAAAAAATGTGGAGTACAATCCTGACTCTACAGAAAAAGTGAGTCTTATTTTGCAGTTCTGGAGAGATGTCAAGATATCTCCTGGATGGTGCTGATATGCAGCAGCTACTGATTCCTAAATACAATGTATATAAATATATATAGGAATATGTATGTACATATGTTCAAAGATGCTCATACACCCACCTAATGTGCACACACATGAAAACATATATTTCAAATTCTAAATGTACTTTTAGCACTGTTTTTCACATTTTTGCTGCTTTCTGTCTAAGGATTTTGGAGCACTCTGCAGACATTATCTAATAATCTTGCACCATGAAGTAGGTAAGGGATATTACAGTGACTGAATGTTTGTCCACTAACCTAGTGGGAATTCTTCTGGTGTTTATGACAAAATTCTGTCAACCTCTGGCAGGGAAGTGAAAGCACAGAAAGAGAAACATGGAAACAAAACCAGCCCTGCTTCATGACTTCTTGGTGAAGTAGGATCAGACCAGCTGAGGCCACAAGTGGAAAAGGCATTCAAATGCCAGGCACATAAAAGTCCTACAAAGGCAAACATCATAATTAGCAATGGATGGAAAAGCCAGCATGAGGCAAAGTGGCCAGTTTGATCTTCAGAGTTATCATTCAAGAGTGTGACACTGTGATTATACAATGTCATGCAGGTAACACAAATGTTAAACAAATCACCCATCTTGAAATTTCTTAACCTCTTATTTTACAGCTTTAAGATCAGACATGTTTTTGATACTAGTAATGTTTTTCTTTGTTAGATTCCCTAATGAATATAACAGTCTTTACCTTAGCAGGAAATCTGGACTGACCATTTGAGACCTGTTTTCTTTATATCTGGTGGCTCACAGGTTTGCTTTTGGACACCTAATAAATAATTCACTAACATCGTAACATCCTTGCAACTTGCTAAAACAGGGAGAGTAAAATAAGTAACCAAATTGCACTACTCTTCTGATCTAAAAAGTCATTTTTGTGGATTTGGGAATTTTTTTCACAAGGTGCTTCTCAGTCTTGGTTTCAGTTTTTACCATTATTTTTACTGCCAATTGCATTATGATTAGTAATTCCAAACCTTTCTTTATATGCATGTCTATTATGGATTTCACCCTGTGCCCCTCTCCAAGTCACACAACTGCTGGCAGTTTTTTGACTGGAGGGAAACTCCTAGACACTGTCAAACCTTGTTACACCTAAGTAGTGAAGGTACACCTTGCTTTCATTTGGTTGACAAAGACAAAGATAATTGCAGATCATGGCCAAATGCCAACTCTGTGAGACCTTTATTGCCCTATGGATTAAATGGGGGAAGGTTTAGACCCTATGTGTTATATTTCCCTCCAACATCAAAGACTGGAAAGGACAATGTCCTTTCAGCTTATCTGCATGAGCAAAGAGAATCTAGTCTTAAATTTGTTAATAAAAATAATTATTTCCTTCATAAGTGTGTAAATATCTCATGATCTCACTGAAGATGATGCAGTTATTCTGCATATTGATGTAAGCAGTGTGACCCAAAAACCCCGCATGTGTTACAACAAATCAAACTGGCATTCCCTCCCTCAGTAAAATATTCATGTTTGACTTTCATGAAATTCCTCCCAGACTAGGGTAATAGAGGCTGCTCAGCTATTTTCCTCTCTCAGTAATACATTCTGAGGGCTCTACACCACCACTCCTCAAGGGAATAGAGTTGCTTACATGGTATACTTGCTGGAATCAGGATTGTCTTTCAAGTGATTGGTGAATATAAAAAGCAGACTAAATTTCCCGTTAATCTTCCATGGTTTCACCAGATCAAAATGAACACGGTCCTAAGGTTTTTGCAGTTTTCCTTGAAAACTACAAGTAAACTGAATAAATTAATATGTATATCTTTACAAAGATAGTACATCAGAAAGGAACAGAGAAAGCAGAATTTTGTTTGTTCTTCTGTGTAAAAAGACTTTGTGACTTTGTTAGAAAATCAAAGATAAAAAATTCTAGGAATTTTAAACTGTTTTATTAGATGATATGCTAAAAAAATATTTTAATTTTATATCAGATATATTTTCTGCCTTACTGAAATAGTTAGATCAATTATAATTCATAACTGTTAGCTAACAGAATTATAAGAGAAACTATACTACTTGTTGAGGCTCTTTGAAAGAGAATAGGCTTCAAGGGACTGTGCAGACCAGCACTGGTGAAACAGGGATTTTACTCTACTGACATTTTCATTGATAAAAGCATCTCAAAAGAGTGCCTGGTGACTTGTCATTACCAATCAATCACACTAAACCCCATGCCCAAAGGAACCTACATCTATTCTGTTATCAAAGGGACATGAAGATTTAGAAAAGAAAAAAAAAAAAAAAAGAGCAAAATAATTTAATAAAGGGAGTCCATTGACAACATTAATGAAGTGAAAATCACTTAGTTGCCATTGCTTTAAGTAAATTAACTTGTCATAGATTGCAAAGAAGTGGATGAGGATTTAGCACATAGGATTATGCATGGTCAGTGTATCTGAATATTGAAAAAGCTACAAGTCAACGGCTCCCAGCTACTGTGCACTAACTGGGGGCTAGTAGATTGGTCTGGTTTTGTTCCTACATCTGAAATACAAGAGCTGCAATAATCTCTGGAATTTCATTTCTTTGGGAATGCAAAAGTGGACTTATGGAAAACTTGTACAGAAATGAAAACTCATCTTCAGAGAACATTGTTGGGTTCTCAACACTTATTTCTCCTTTTTCATCTTTGCCTTCACAGCAGATGGAAATTTTGTCACTTCACTCGGATTGGTTGCAACAAGCTGCAGAGACGCTGCACCTGAGTGCTTCGTTCCTCCCACGAGATGGAGCCGCGGAGCTTAGCGAGACACCATGCACCTCTATCCCCCCAAAAACACGCTCCTGCAGGTGTGGCATCTGACAGTCACCTTGCAGGAGGTACTCACTGTGACATGTATCTCACACCTAATCAGGCAGACTAAAATTGTATATTTTGAATGTTTCCAAACTTAGGAATCTTTTATGTAGTCGAATAAATTTGGACAGGTGCTAAGAATGATAAAATCTAGCTGCAGACAAGTCCTTGTGAGAAAATAAATAAATAAACAAATGAATAATATAAAACCCAATACTTTAGACACACAAAATGAGCATGAATTGCTCTTAAGAAATTTGAAGCAATGAAAACAACAAGGTTGTTCCCAAAGGAGGGGAAATGAATGTGAACGCAAACTTATTCAGTCTCCACCTTAGAGCTTCCAGGTCAGTGTTTAGATAAACTCTGATTTAGCTGTGCTATAATCCCAGTCAGTTTTGTCAGTTTAGGCCTGTCAGTTCAAGTCAACAAATTCAAACCTTAGATTTGCTGTTAACAAACAGAGGAATACTAGAGGCATGGGTAACAGAAAACCAGTGAAGCATCTGAAAATCAAGAACTTTAGTGGACAGCTTGCTTTTGTTCTTGGTACGCTGCCTCTCACAGGAAACAAGTTGTAACAATAGCTATATACTGATCATATGAAGAGTCCTGTCAAAGTAGCTGAACAACATTAGTTCTTCCCAGGTTAAAGAAGAGCCAGGACAGTCCATCCTAAAGCTGCTTTCCACAGTCATCTGCAAATTCCACATGATATTAATCTGTTGGATGCTTGAGTGTATCATACCAGTATTTGTTTTCATCCCCCCTCCCCCCCCCTCCCCCCCTTGATCTTATTTCCAGAATTGAACCTCAGTCAAGCTACAATCTCAGTCAGGAAAACAGAGGCAATAAATATATAAATAAATAAAATGGGGAGGACAGGACTGCAGAAAAGAAGAAAATATATTTTAAAACAACTTTCTGTTTTAATGAAAGGTTGAAGAAAAAAGGGGGAAGACATTTTTCAGGGTGCCATTTAGTATTTCATTATGTCTCCTTGCTCTGGTTTGCTTTCTTTTTATATATAGACCAAAGCAAACGAATAGTTCCTTACTTATGACATATTTAGATTTTTGTTTGGTTTAACTCTTCTGTTAAAAAAAAAGTGATATTAAACATCACCTAAAGCAGCTGTTAGTTTTATAACTGATAGCATGACAATAGGGAGAGGGAATTGCCACCATGTCTTATGTCAGCCAATGATCTTCATTTTAGGCTTTTTTTATCAACTGTGTTTTAGGTATGCAGAGATATAGACATGAAATCTATCATATGGCACATTCCACATGAAAATACAACAATGAATCCCTAAAGAGAGGAGAAAATGAAGTTTTATCCTTTGCTGAATCATAAGGGTATTAATAAAGTTGTAAAGTACAACAGTGCTTGGTCTAACAGAGACCTTCAACTCGAGGAAAGGAAAATGTGTGTGTGTGTGTTTTATTGTTATTATTGTTTGTTTGCTTGCTTTGTTTTTGTTTTGTTTTGCTTTGTTTTAAAATGTGAAACATAAGAAGCTTATATCATGATAAATGAGGAAACTGAAATGTTTTTTTTTTTTTTTTTTTTTTTTTTTACGAGAAAGGTGAAATATTTCTGGACCTCCTAGAAGACTTTGGAAAATATTATAACTATGAGACCTTCTCTTCAATGGAGAAATTATCTCAAAACGTTGTAGAGTGAGGCATGTAATATGTATAGGGAATGAAATGCTGGTAATCACCCAGTCATGAAAGGAGAGCAAACTGGTATGATAAGGGAAAGAGAAACACAGAATAACATTATGATTTGAACTCAGTATAAGATTAAAATAATTTGAGCACACTTCTTGCACTCCTTCTCATCTATCATTTCTACCTTTTTCTTTTTGCAACTGTGTTATCTCTTTTGGTTCTTATGAGAACATTCTTCTAGTCACACCTTCCTTTAATCTGCTTGAATTAAGTGTGAATTAAGTGACTGGATAACAATATAGTGTTCATTCTACAGTCAAGATTATGAAAAATCTGAATTTGTGCACTGGGGCACTAACCAGTACAGCATTTTCCAGCACATCCTTCAGATTATCAAAAGAGCAATGGTCTGCATTCCCTTTCCATACTCCATTTCAGATGCCTGGGTCAGAAGGAGAGATATCCCTACGAATCTCAAGACAAAAATATCTTTCAGTGACTGTTAGGGATTAGGTATCTGGCATGAAATAACGCATTTGGCTGCATACTTGAGCCTCAGTAATCTACAGACAGTTTATTTGTTTCTTTGGTAGATAGGCCATTGTCTCTTCCTCTCTCTTTCTGTTATTATTGTTGTTATTAAATTTGATTCCCAACATGATATCCAAAGGAGACCTGGGACTGTATTATGATTGAGAAAAGAAACGATGCTGTGTTTGCATAACACCTAAGGGAAAAAAAAAAAAAAAAAAAGTTTTTTTTTTTTTTTTAATTTCAAATTTGTCCTGATTTAATCTGCTTTCACCTTTTTCATTAGGTACTATTTTGTAGAAGCATTGTAGTAACAGAAACATTCTTTTGCCTAACATAAATTAGTTATGGTGCAAAAGTGTAATTTTAATATATGCCCTGGGAGTGAAAGTCCTCCAAGAAAGCTACAGTTAATTTAACAGAACTAATAATATACATTCATTTCTTAGCCATTGGGACTTGACTTTAAACTGTCTGAAGGTCAAGCATACAGTGAGTGCTACAGAATACTTCAAGAACATGAGCCATATCACACATCTGCCACTCCTCACTTAGAACAATTCAACACACTTAGGAGCCTCCCTCTAAAAGGAAGATGAACATAAAGTAAACATGGCAAATGAATTACCCTTCTCCCTCTGGAGAGGTCACGTTCGAGGTTCACTGCTGATGCAAGATGGTGAAGCTTGCACTGGTGCCCACCTGCTAGGGATTAAACAGAGAGCTACAGTCTCCAGTGCAATCAATGCCTAGTCTTTAATGGGCTCTAAATTCATCACCAGAAGCTCTGAAAAGCCCATAATCCATTCATTCATGTGTGTTAATATGTACCCCATGGAGATGTCCTAACTTAAAAACAAAAGGCAAGGCGTTCACATGTACTATTTGGAGAGGGAAGGAACAGAAAACCCTTAGCTCCATGTAGAGAGAAACAATTGCAAAAAAGGGTTTATTGCACGTCTCCCAGCAGGATGTTTAGAAAATAAAGATCCAACATATGCTGCTATAATAAAGCAATTGCTTCTTGGCCAGATCCAGACAGTGCTGTGCAATTGGTCCCTTGACTTATTTCAAATGGATAAACACTTTTTCTTGAGTGACTCATACAGGTGTACAAAGGTTCAAAGAAGTTACAGAGAACAAACTTGGTTCCTCTGTATTTATGAATTTGGGGAGAGCCAAGACATGAAGAAGATAAACAAAGAAATTTAAATGCTAAGACTTTACCCTTCTTTTCTTTCAACATCACTGGCCAAGATAATTGACCTAGCTCTGTCTGTGCACAAGGATCACAGGTGTCTTATTCTTTGAGAGAGAAAATTTTGAGAAGATGTCTAAAATTCCTTCACTATTACATGTGGTCCCTACTGACTTCAGGAAGCTTGGACTATGTCTTAGAGACAAAGATGAAAGCTAGTTAAAATGACAGCAAACATGAGGAACTTAAAAGAAGCCTGCATTTACATACAGGCAAAAATTGAGTGAAATAAGAGATGGATACAAGGAACAAGCTCAAATCTGACTATCAGTTTTCTCTCAATTTGGGTAATTTATAAATTTGTTATTATGTCTTAATATTGTTTTAATGGTTTGGATGTGGTTTAATTACACTCAACATTTACTTGCATCAGCAATTTAAAACAAAATCACTATGCATTTATTGGTAATTCATTAAATCAAAAAGATTTTGCATAAACACTTTGTGTTTGTCCACATAAGGGTGACAGTTTTCCTGATATTATTTAAAAGAAATGTGGAGAACTTGATAAAATTAATTTCACTACTAAAGACTATGAAGACTATGAAGACTTTATCTTCTCACCTAAAGAGAAAAGTTAAGATGCTGCCATCTAAACCAGCATAGTAATATACGATAGAGTGTTGAAAATGGTGTCCTGTGACAATGACTATATTGTGTATTACAGCCCCTAACTGAGGCTTAACAAGTTCAATTCTTGCTTTGCTTCCCCTCTTTTTAATACTTCTGTATCAAATTAGTTGTAAAGAGTATCTGTGATGTAGACATTTTTTTCCAGAACCAACTGTGGTGAAGACAGATGCAAAGAAATCATTTATCTTCCCTGCAATCTTGTGCTTTTTGACCAGTTTCTCTGTGTTGTGGAGGCTCAGCAAACCCAGTGGTTCATTCTGCAATACTTCTGATCTGTCAGGATAATTTAAAAGAGGATTTCTTTGTCTTTATGCCCTCAGAATTTATTCTTAATCTTCTTTTATATCTTTCCTTTCAAGCCTTACATTGTTTTATGTTAGCAACACTTATCTTGCCTTCTAGTAGTTCAACTGGACTATGCAACTTCTCATCTTACCCATATAATTCTGCTAATTTATACCTTCGTGAGTCCTTTCAATCCATTCATCATTCATATATATTTGTTTTGAGATATGTAAGCATCCCATATGTTATCTGAGCAACTTCTGTGATGATACTTTGAATTTCCATTTTCTAAATTTTCCCTTCCTAACTTTTAAAAAAATACCTCTTTTAAAATTTTTGTGCTATAAAATTGATTCTTCATTTCATGCCGCCAGAAAGAAAATCAGATCTTATTTCAGTTATGGTCATTGCTTTTAGCAACCCCAAACAACTTATTGTATATCGAACAGAATGTTGTATCATGTACAAGTTTAAGTCCAGAGTAGTTTTCCTCTTACATTCAGAGTGCCCTGTTCAAACAAAACCAGAGTCTATCATTGTAGTACTGTTCTTTTCTTACTTTCCAATTAATTAAAACATGATTCATGCTAATGAGTGCTAAATATGGAATGTAAAGAGGATTTAACTTCAGTCAAAACAAGAAGCTTTATTTCCCCTGTTATCAAAAAGCAGAGCAAGAGAGGTAATGTCTAGAACAGGTACACCCCCAATTATTTAAAGCTGTGATTACCAGAAGCAATACGTAAAAACAAATCGTTGTGGGAGCACCTAGTTAATGTAATACTTAGATTTGAATACTGTAGACATTATATTGTCTCTGCAATCTTGTCTCATTATTATAATTGAAAATAACGTGTTTTCTCTTTTTCAAAACAAATAACAGATTACAAGTCTATTTTCAGGGTGAGGCGAAAACTTCAATAATAAGCCAAGCATTAACATATTTAATGAATCCAAACAGCAATCTACAATGCTCTTCTCCTTTTCTTAAAAGGAATAAATACACTTGAGTGCTCTTGTGTGGCTGCATCACCACTTCAGGGGGTTTCTTCACAGAGGGAACACATTGATGTGCAGTGACAAGAAGGAATATATCCAAAAAAAAAAAAAAAAAAAAAAAAACAAATATTGATGTTCACACTGTTTATCCTCTTTATTCTCAGGTTCACAGATATACTTGTTGGGTTTTATATCTCTTTTGAGAAAACAATCAGTGAATAAAGATTTTAAATGATTTGTCCAAAGAGAGCTCCATGTTTGAGAGAATGGTAATAATGGAAAATAGGTGATTGCCCTGAACATGAGTTTACTCATTTATATATATATATATATATATAAATTTAATGTCATCAATCTTTAAATGTAATAAGTATTGATATTTAATTACTCTATAAACTGTATTTACCTCAGCATAAAATATGTATAAAACCACACCAGCATAATTCAATAACTACTTTGTTCTATCTTTGCAATGTGTAGAAATGTTAAATGTCTAAAGACAGGTCTACAATTATTAAGGTTTACTGGAACTGTTTTTGTTTTAATTTTACATGATATTGTGTTAAAATGAATCTATTTAATCCTGCCTAAATATTTCTCAGCAAAATTGGTGTCTAATGCAATAATTCTCAGCATAAACTTTCTTGATAAAAGGGCTGTCCTTCAGTGGTCCAGGGTGATACATTTGTTACTATAAATATTTATATACAAGTATGATTTATTTCCTTGACATTCTTTGAAGTTTTTTGCCTTCTCTGAGTAACAATGCATCAAGGAAAGAAAGCAGTTGAATGTCAAAGCAAACTGTAAATGGATGACCGTTATTAATACTAACCATAGAACTGTTTTGATCTCCTTCAAGTACTGGGACATAAAATGTCGATCAAATGTCAAGCCACCTCTTATATATAAATAGCATGGTACTTTCTTTTGAGATGCATGGTTCTAGAAAATTCATACTTAGAATGGGAGCTGACAATCATAGAAACAATTCTTAAAAATAAATAAATAAATAAATAAATAAATAAATATGAAAGTTATTCTAGTTTGCTGTGGGTAAGTGAAACAAAAACCACCTGTGACTTTTTGTTGTAGAAGTTTCTGATGACCGGGGGAAATGACCATCTAATCAATAATATATATATATATATATAAGTGAAAATTTACAAAGGCATTTAAGTGTTTGAAATGGATCCTCATCTCCTCACAAATCAAGAGCTATTCCAGTCTCACGTTCATGGAAGTGACACCTATGTGAGTTTATCTCTCCTGTACACCAGGCAAGACATACTAAATTATTCAGGCCTGCAATAGAATACATTTCTGCCTGAGGAGGAGAGATTCTTCTAAACTCTTTTGCCTCAGAAGGAAAATACATGCTCAATTTTATTACATATCTACCAGCCAGAAATAAGTCCTTCCTCAAAGAAAGGAGACATTCAAGAATTCTGTGAAAATCAATTAGATATTTGACTGTAATCATTTTTCATATATATATACATACATATATATTAAACAAATAAGAATTAATTAATATTTATTAATATTTGATTTGTTTGTGAAATTTGTCGTTAATCCAGCAGATGCATTTGGAAGGGAAATTCTTCAGCTGTCCCTCAGTTACTTCTCATTGCCTATTCTACTGAATTATACAGTTTAGAGGAAAGTCTCACAGTCCAGGTCATTTTCCAATCTTTCCAACACTGGTGCCAATTAATGTTAATTGTGAAAAGGATTTTTAATGATGTAGACATCTGTTCATTAATATAAGCTAAGACCACCAAAAACCTACAGATGGGAACAATTTTGAGTCACCAATGACTGGACTGGACTGGTGACTGAAGGTGAAATTCTACATTTACCTCTTACAGATTTTAACTGTTTATTTCTTTATCTACATGAATATTTGTGAAAAGTGTCATCACATCATCTAGATTTGAAATTTTTAAATTGAAATATCAAATATTTAGTTTATTTTTCTAACTAGTATATTGAGTGCCCACTGATTAACATTAATTGTATTTTAAACAAGAGAAACTGAAACACATGATAAATAAATAATTTCACTGAAGACCACATAAGAGCCACTATTCTTTTCAGATTGAATACCAACCTCCAAAGTCCCAGTCCAAGGCCTTGCCTGTTGGATGACAACAGATAAAGGATGAGGTTGAGAGTGACTAATTAAAAATGGTTGAAAAATTGTATGACAGCATTTTTCAATCAAGATCAGAATACTTTGCAAGAATATGTCACTGTCATTGACAAAGATTTGACAGTAATAGTGAATGTGTTTAACTTGATTTCAATTTCTACATTGTTTAAAATTGATATCATTAAGTGTATCTGAAATTTGCAGATAAAAAAAGTTACAAAGTTACAAATCTGAAGGATATAAAGACTAATGTCACAGCTAAAATATTGGTTTGATTTTGTTTCAGACAGTTTTATTTCATGGGAAATTAATAATTTTCTAAATCATAATGCCTTTGTTTTTCCAGAATTGCAAGTTTAGGCTCTGGTAGAAGGCTTCTTCTAGAGAAGGCCTACCTTCTCTAACCTTGTTCAAACTAACCTTGTAGTAAAACAAGATTACTTTTATCTCTAACATAAATATGACTATGGTAGCTCTTGTTGATTTCACTCATAATATTTGAGCAGCAATCATTAGAAACATTAGTGTTGTTTTTTGTAAGTAAGTAAGGACGGAAGGGAGGGAGGGAGGGAGGGAGAGAGGGAGGAAAGAAGGGAAGAAGGGAGGAAGGAAGGGAGGAAGGAAGGAAGCAAGGAAAATAAATGAAGTTTCTCTTAACTCAGAGTGCTGAGCAACAGTTGGTGTGACCAGTTGGTCCTCTCTCCAAAGTACTCCTCACAAATTCTGCTGGGATCTGAGTGCAGGTGTTTCTAATAGGTGTAGTGTTAGGATAAAAACCAACCAACCAATCAACCAACCAAAACTAACAGCAAATTCATTCTGATAATGTCTGCTGACAAGACATTAAATGGAAAATTTATTTTTGGTACAGTTGATTTTTAATCTTGCTCAGGTAACAGAATTTGTTTTCCTCAAAAGGAACTGTTAATTGGGAGACTGAATGAGAGATCTAAATTAGGTGAGATGGATTGTCTATTGGAGATAAAACTCTTTCCCTACTATGTCAAGAGTCTAGCTAAGTATGTTAGACAATTTTTAGTCTCCTAAGATCTGATGAGATAAACTCCACGTAGGTGATATGTTCAGGACTGCATACAAAGTTTTTAATGGCACTGGAAATATTATCCAGATCTTGGGTGCAATGCCAGAGCTCTAATTATAAAATTGGTCTGGCCTCTACCTGCTGTTTTTCTGCCATTAGTATTCACTGCTGATGCATTGCACATTTCCATGTGATTCAGACACCACTGAATTCATAAATTACAATGCAGCCAATAATGCTGTAATAGCTGGATACTGCTAAATCAGCAAAAATGTTAGTTTGAAAAAAAATTACATAAGGGATTCATAATTCTTGAAGTCCAACTATGATCAGATGGGAGAAAGGACTTGTTTGCCATTTAAAACTTATTATACACCTTTATGTTAACCCCTATAAGCACAGAACATTCTGTCTTTAATACAACAGCAGATAAGGTTACCCCAGCAGGATTATAGGTATATTATGAGATTTATGCGTTGCTCATTCCTGGGTTATGTTTCAGAGTGCTTGAAGCTTAAAAACAAGACAATTCATTGAAGGCCAGTATTTAATTATAGACTTATCCAATAATCCATTACTGAACTGCCTCCTCAGATAGGCTCTGTCCAAAGAATTATATCTAACTGTGCAATTTTTCATTGAATTTGGTTTTAAAGGGTGACCAAAGGCTTTGAAAATGAATGCAGGACTAGAAGTCCAGTTGACTACTGTCAACAGTATGTTCAGGTGTTTCCAAGAAAACATCAACCTTCAGTAGGATGTCAGCTCAGTCCATTGGTTTCCTGATTATCCTTTGCTATGTACTTTGTTTGCTGGAGGTTTCTTTTCTTTTAACATTCCCATCTAAGTGTCTCCAGCAAGAAGATACTATTTTACATAGCTGAACATTTTTAACTAATGTCATCTAAAAAGCGAAGGATAACAATATGAAAACTTAATCATTGTTATAACTTGGCTGACATGGAAAGAGAACAAACCTTAGAAAATTAGTTGACTGCAGCATTGCTTAGATCAAACTTGTTAATAAATGGGAAACAGTGAAAATAATAAACAACTCCGTTGTGGAAAATAGTATAATCACATGACAAAACCCAAGAATGGACAGAGAATCAATAAGCAATACTCCACTACCCTAACCATTCATTCTTCTTTATTAAAATAATTTCATTATGTATCCCTAAGGTAAATTATAGAAGTCCAGTTGTCAGGTAAGAATCTGCCACTAAATAAAATCAAATCAAGTTGGTTCAAAGACTTGAAAAACTGCAAACTCCCTAAAAATTTGCTGAATATATTTTAATGTGACCGTTCCCTAGTAGATTTCTAGGACATAGACACAAGTCTTTCCAAAAGTGAAAATACATGTTTCTCTTCTTTTCAATTTTCAGCCAGGAATAAGAGGATTGTAGGAATATCTGGAACACTGCCTTCTTTGTGGGACTCCCTGATCCCAACACTGCAGATGGATGCATTATCACTAAGTTATTATCCTGACCCTTTCTGAAGAAAGGTGGAGTAGAGATATGACTTGGATGTCTCTCAGCAGTAATGTCTCTCAGATGCTCATAGTCTAGGTACTTACTTGCATACCACCACTCCCACAGGCTTATTCAACTCATAGCTTAAAGTCAAGGCTCACAAATGCAAGCCTACAAAATATGTATGCTTTGGTGTAATTGAATGACTGAAATTAAAATTTTATCAAACCCCAGTGTTGCTTCTCACCATGGGAGATAAAATTACAACTTGCCAAGGGGATGAAATGGAACAAAGGAAAGCCCAGACACTAATGTGTCTCTTCTCTAAGAAATTCTGATTTTGACCTTGAGAAAAAATTTTCATTGGCACAAAAGGGTGAGCACATGTGATTAGGTTGATAGCATCAGCACAATAATATGTAAATGCTTTTGTCCTTCTGGGATCTAGAATAATAAAAGCAAGAATTTCATGCTGTGAAGATTTTCATCATTAGGAAGTGGTCTGTTTTTCATTTGTACATTGTACACATTAGTTTATTTAGCCTTTTTTTTGTTGTTGTTGTTTTCTTCTCTTTTCCAGAGAAATCATCTGTAAGAATATATGAGATTACAGATTTCTGTTACGTTGGGGAATTTCATTTGGTTTATCTTTCTGGGGCAATAAAAAAAAGTCATCTCTTGAGCTCCATAAAGATCTATGGATATTATTAAATGAAGAAGCCATTCCTCCATTTGGGAAGTTATAGTCTGCTGTCTAAAATTACCCTGCAAGTTCACAGGTGAAAGGATTCTTCAGCCCTTAAACTTTTGTTCCCTGGTGTTATAAAATTCTACTCGGAAAATTGCTTAATGTTTATAGTCAAACTTTGGACTAAAAGGTGTACAAGAACTTCTAAATGATTCCAGGTTAAAACTTCAGATGCAGTGTTAGGGCACAGTTTGTTTGTTTGTTTGTTTGTTTTGTTATTATTTATTTATTTATTTATTTATTTATTTATTTATTTATTGAGTTTGTACCGAAATCCTGGAATCTTAAAAAACTCATGATTATGATCTGAAGCCATATACAAATCTGAAGAATATCTGCATCCAAACATATGTTAGAGAGGTCATGGAGCCTCCTTCTCTGGAGATATTCAAAACCCACCTGGATGCCATCCTGCACAATGTGCTCTAGATGATCCTGCTCAGCAGAGGGGTAGGACTAGATGGTCTTCAGATGTACCTGCCAACCTCAGCCATTCATGATTCTGTGATTCTGTGATATGTTAACATTGTTAAGTGTATTAAAGGTCTTCTGATAACAGCTTCTTTTGAGGTATATTTAATTTTTAAAATAGATTTTGGGTTGAAAACTCACAAAATATTAATTTCCTAGAACAAAAAATGACATTACATTATTTTACCCAACACCCAGATTTTAAACTCTTCCAAACACACAAATAAATACACTTGCCTTGGCTAAGTACAGAGATACTTTTTTTACTTTTTTTTTTTTTTTTTTTTTTTTCCCCCCAGCAAGAGCAAAACCTTGGAGAGGTCCCTAAACTTTTTTCCTGTACCTCTGTTTTGCTGAAGGCAATGCTGTTAACTACTGCTGTGAAATGGTTACATCTGACAGGCTGAACGTCAAATGTCAAAATATGGAACCTGACCTGGACTTGCAATGGGAGACTCATTACAAGCAGACTTAGCTGGCGTTTCAGTCTTCAGTATAGCTTGGCATGATTCATAGTTCAAATCAGAGTAAGTAAATACCCCTCTACTAGTATCCCATGAGTCACTCTACAGGGCTGAAGTGCTAAACAGTGCAGTTTGGACAGCTCTGTTTTGAGTTTGTTAGGTATTTTTTTAACCCATACTGCCAGAAACACTACAAAGCCACCTAGTTCAATTTTGCATGTTCTTTTTCATGTATTAAGCCTTCTAAAGGTCAATACAGTCATACTCCTCCCTGAAAGGACTGTTCTTTCTTACACTGTACATACAGGATGGGAGAAGAGGTGAGATGTGGGAACAGCAAAAGACGTCAGGAAATCCAGCTTGGAAGAATAGCCAAGACTAACACACCTGTTAAAGTATGTGTTCCGGTTATTTTTCAGTAGTACATCCACTGGAAATACAAAAAACATGCTTCACATCATCCTTATTAACTAGGTGTACATGTTACAATAACATTGCATAACAGGAAATGATAGTTAAGACAATTAAAATCAAACTGTCAGGAAATTATTTAAGCATGTTATGTGCAATAATCTTGCTTCAATGGATGGTTGAAGAAGACATTAAGCTATCAGTTTCCTGGGAAACTGTATTTAGTTTACATATAAAAAAGCTGACTATGGGAACCTTCATTTAGGAACAACAGTGATGATCACATATTCTGCATGATCCAGCCTCTCTGATGATGCCTCTCAATACAGATTAGACACTGAAAACTAGTTGTACATGGGAACAGTTTTCCCATGGGGAAAACTTCTGTGATGATGTGTGTATTTCAGTAGGATACATAATAGCTGCAAAGGTCAAATAATATCCATGGTTCAAAATCCATAAAGCAAAGCTGGGCAATCCCAAAGACCTAGGACCCTAACCCTTGGAAAGTTAACTAAGGAAACTCACTATTCTCTGATACTTATCGGCTACAAAGCTGATGAAATCACGTATTACAAATGAATAACCAACTAGTTTTTAGAAATTTAAAACATATTTTTTACATTTTTTTGGATCAAGAAAAAGTTTTCCACTAAAATTCTCTAAGAACAAGAAATTCAACATTATTACCAATGGCAATTAAAGAATTTTTCATAAGTATGCTTTATGTTAGTGTAACTAAGCAGAGAATCAGTCCCTTGAATTGTGACATAAACACTACTTTCAAGTGCACAGTATCAGGAAATTAGAAGCCAAAAGCTGGATTTGCCTAGAAGCCTGTTTGATCTTAGAACAGCTTTAAAATACATACAGAAGCCTCATACATATAAATGGATGAACACTAAAGTAACATTTTGTTTGGTTAAAAATTACCTTTTCACAGTATTTAGAGATTTGTTCTGGATGATTTTACAATAAATTGAGGAATTCCATTTTGGAAACCAAAGTAACCTTCAAATGAGATGAAGTATACATGCTTATTGCCAAAACTAGCTTGCAGGAACACTCCTTCAGGACTAGCTCATTTTTCACAAGATGTTGCTAATATAAAAAGTGCTTAGTATGCTAGACTTTCATGCCTTTGTTCCAAAATAATGGAACTTTAGAATGGAACATTCAAAAAAGTCTAAACATCATTTAGACTTCTGGCTTTGTATGCCTTTTTAATGACAAACCCTTCATAAACCAGAAACCTTTCTGTCAATCAGGTCAAGTGAAATAGGAAAAAAATAAAAATAAAAATCATAGAACCCTTTTGTTTGATGTGGCTACTCTAGAGGAATAAAAGAATGATGCTTTATAACCCCTAAGTCTTTGATATGCTGTTTTAGATATAGAGCTATCTACCATTACTCCATGCTAACTCACTTATCTCTGCCAATTCATATATGCTTTTTAAGAGGAGCAGAAGGAAATGTAGCAAATCTGAACTGATAGAGGCTAGAAACTCAATGAGTTTGCTATTGGGACTGAGTTTCTCTCACAGTTTCTGCACTATGCTTTCATCAATGGGCCAGTTCTCCTTAGTTCTTCCACGATTTTAGACAAGTGTCCTGATTCCTTTCTGCCTCCATTTATCATATGTAAAATAATGATTAACAACTTTTTGCTTCATATATATTTAAATGTAGTATCTGGGACAGGGAATCTACATTTTTTTCAATGAAGAGTGAAAGGAGTCCAATTTGAAACTGTGTTCCTGTGAGAGAAATAAAAAGTAGCAGCAACTATATGGAAGATTTTTTGAGATAATTAATTTTAATGAGACAGGTATGAAATTTTGGGGGTATGAGACAGGTATGAAATTTGAAATGCTCTTTTATTTCCTATAGACTATCAAAATATATAGAATAGTAAATAAAGTAAAAATATAGATCATACAGCATTAAATGGAAAACACTAAAGTGTGTTCCTTCAGTATTCAGGTAAATTTATTTAGGAAAAAAATAAAAATAAAAAATATTTTAATGTATATGACTTCTGGTGCCTAGACCATCATCATTTAGTACAATGAAACAAAAAGATAGCATAGAACTTTAGAGAAATAAATCATTTTTTTCTCCAAATTAGCTCTTTTTAAAATTATTATTTTTTTTCCTGACATTTATGCAACTGAAACTTGTTTATATCACACAAGTAGCACATATAATGTTAGAAAGTATGCAGTGCAGTTTGCAGTTGTCAGGAAGTTTTAACATCTTCCCATCCATTCAGGCCTGCTTAAAAAAAAAAAAAAAAAAAAAAAAAAAAATAGATTCCTTGGACTCCTGAAGAGGAGCCTGTTCCTCAGCAAATTCTTTCTTCTTTAACAACTTGTTTAAACATGCATCCAGAAAACTTGATAAGAGTGTAGTGCTTGATAAAACACTTGCATGAGTGATCAGCAAAGGAAAAGTGTTATGTGTGTTAATAGTTATCAGGCTATATAGATTTCCCCAGACTTTCTTTTAGAAATTCCTTAACTGTGATCAGAAGTTGAATTTAACTCCAGTTAAGCTGGGGATACCCTGTTTTATTTCCATCCCAAATGATTATTTGGCTCACAGGGAGCAATTCAATTGATCATGATGCAGAGGCAAGCTGATGGTGCAAGGGCAAGGCGGGAGGGACGGAATTTGAGTGGCTTTAAAACCTCCTGATATAAAAGTGTATAAAAATTGAAAAAAGAAAAAGGGAAAAAAAAAAAAAAAAGCTGGCTCCAGTTAACAAGAATGACTAAAGCAATAGAGCAAATCTTGACATCCTTCTAATAGAATTTCTATTTTGTCTGACTCCGGAAAACCCCAAAGTCAAAATAAACCTGAAACAAATATAAGTAAGGCCCCCAAATCTGTTCCAACACTGTAAGAATTAAACATTTCCTTACTGCTGTTATTTGTCTGTACAATGCCCCATGGCCCCTATATGTGATGCAAAATACATTGGTGTATTTTATAACCCCCAACATTAAATAATTATAAATCTAAACTAGGAAAAAGAGTCAGAAGTTGAAAAATGAAACTATCTCCATACTTTCATGAAGAATGAACAGGACAGGTTAAGGGAAACCTGCATGCTGTGACGGTATTGTAAAAAAATTCCTCTGCCACTGGTGCAGGAGTCACTGTAGTAGGGAAAACCTAACAAGGCTGCTACAGCAAGAACAGACCCTCAGCAATGCTCAAATTTGAAGCTGGAGTTACTGCTTCCTCTGAAAAACACCCTGGAGCAGAAAAGGACAGAAGTGACATAAAGCTATTATAGCCTTGCACTTCCAGACCTGGAAACTCTGTTTTGATTAACATTAGAGCTTAATGTCTAATCTGGGTGAGGGAATGTAGAAAGAGGCTAAAGTAAAAAATAAATTCATATGTTCAGCTTGACAAGCAATAGTTGATGAGAAGGCTGCATCTAAAGACAAAGGAGTACTTGTTAATGCAGCTTTGAAGTTGAAAAACTTTGCAAGACCTCCCCTCCTCTCAATTAAAAAAAAAATAATAATAATAATAATAATAATAATAAACTGCCTTAGATAAGATTTCAGGCCAAAAATAACACATTAATGTTGTATGATGGGTTTGTTTTTAATGAATTCAATTAAAGTAGTCATAAAAATACATTTACATATGTTCAGTAATTAATGCCATAAAGTATTCACACACAGACAATAGCGGGACTATAATTATGTCTCTCCCAGTCTGTCTGTGTAACTATTTTTACCGTATGACCTTTTTATTTTTTTTTTTCTCAACAATCAAATGTTTTGCTTTTAATAGTTCCAGTCCCAACTTACATTATATGCCAAGATTTTCCAATAGTTGAAAGACTAATTATCCAGTATTCAGTTCTAATACATTTAGTTCTTTTTTTGAGAATACTGTGCATGCGAAGCAAATTATATGAGCAATTGCCATCAGTTTTGGTACCGATGGGTTGGAATAATTAAAATAGCCCATCATTACCCTATCATCCTACTGTTTTCGATATTGTCCATGGTATTAGGTAGCTTACTTTAAATATCTTCTTTAGTAAGTGAAATTACCTCAGAAAGTTAGAAATAAGAAACATAAAGAAATAGACAAAAACCTAACAAAAATCTTGAAATTCAAAGAGCAGTTCAGTGGTTGTTTGATATTTGACATGTTTTTTCAATACTGCCTATGCTGGACTTCAGAACTTTTGTTGTGAAGGAAGGACTACTACAGAAATGAAGGGTAATTGCTACATTTCATTAACTAGTATTGTTAAGTGTTAATTATTTACTATAATATACCTTCTTGGAATTAAACATTCATTGGAACAGAGCTATCATCTTACACATGGTCTTTAGGGACACATTTTCGACTAGTGCTTAATGATGTACCTCATCACTGGAAGGAGCTGCCCTAACAAAGGTTTTTGTCAGTTGCAATAGATGTGGGATATTAAACTGCTTTTCTTTGACTATAAGCTTTTGATACAATTGTAACTGGATTTGGTCAAGATGGAAAGTAATGAAGATACTGTAGTAAATTCAAAAGTGTCCCTAGCATGTAAGTATTACTATCCATTACACCACTGCAGAACCTCTTTTGCTTTATCCTTTAATTCCTCCAATTCCTTTTGGCTTGTGCTGGTGATAATTTTCCTGGCTCTTTATGGATCATTTAATAGGAAATATTGAATTCTACTTGAATGTGGAGCCAGTATTTAAGCTCTGTGCTCTTGAATTCATTGCCACAGACTAGCATGAGCCTATCTCCTTGGCACTGAGTACCTTCCTTGTGTTACTCTAGGCTACAGGCTGTATTACCACCTGCACTTCTGTAAGATGGCGGTATGCTCCTCTATGCTCCTTAGCAGCTTTGCTAAGAGTAATTGATTTGCAAATACTGGTGAAGGATCTGGAATACAAGTCCTATGAGAAGCAGCTGAGGGAACTGGGGTTGTTTAGTCTGGAGAAGCTCAGGGGAGACCTTATTGCTCTCTACAACTACCAGAAAGGAAGGTGTGGGGAGCTGGGGGTTGGCCTCGTCTCACAGGTAGCTAGTGAAAGGACTAGGGGGAATGGCTTTAAATTCTGCCAGGGAAGGTTCAGGTTGGAAATGAGAAGACATTTATTCTCAGCAAGAGCAGTAAAGCATTGGAACGGATTGCCCAGAGAGGTGGTAGCATCCTTGGGGATGTTCAAGGAAAGGTTGGACTTGGTGCTTAGGGATATGGTTTAGTGGATGGTATTGGTAACAGGGTGATGGTGCCCCCTATTTTATAAAAGAATAAAAGTACTATAAGAAACTATGCCACTCCAAAAATACAAAATGCCAATTCTAGAGCAAACATGTTACATTACAATCAAAAACATTGCATAGTTCTGAGTTTTTCTATCTACCCATTTTTCTTTTGTCAACTTTCCTTGTGCATTTGGCTTACCCTGAGGCCTCAAACATCTGGCAAGATTCATAAAAGCTTTAATGAATCAGAAAAAAGTCAGAAGACATTTGCAACTTGTAAAAGCATCCTCTTGATTCAAATTGATGGCATCTTTGTAGTTAATCTGCTAACTGGCTTTTATTCAACACCAGACTGGTTATTTATTCAGACATAATTCCCCACTGTGGATATTGTTATTCCAGCAATAACAGGAATGTGCCACTGAGTGTCTAATATTAAATATGTATCTTTACATATTGCATAGATCTGTGCATTCACTTTTTTGTTTTTGTTTTTTTTTCTGTTTTTAAATGGTTGTGCTCACCAGGCACTAGACTTGATCTTCAGCTGATGTAAAGTTGTGTATTTCTATTGATTTCTATGAGGATCTTCCCTGAAGACTTACAGTGGTGAATATTCACAACAAATTCATTGAATTCAGTGGGGTAACTCTGAATTTGTGCCAGTTCAAATGATCAGAATGCATTAGGGATTTTCTTTCTTGCTGTGGAAGCTGAAATTTTTAAAAATGAATAACTTTCCCATATTTGGGGGTACTAAACTCTTTATAACTTCTCTGTAAAATAAGTGACATTTTTTGCCAATCTATGAACATGGGAGATGGTAGAGCTCATGAAGAAATAAATACAAATCCAGGGACTTCAAGTGCAAAACGTCTGCAGCCTTCACTGTAAGAAGGCTGAGAATTGAATGGGTGCCCTGAATCTCTTTATATTTAGTTGCCTACAAATGTTAACATTTTGAATGCATTTTTGGCTACAGCTTCTCATTTTTTATGTGATAGAGTTATAACTTCATTCTATGATATATATATTTAGTATTGTAGTGACATATTTTCTGTATTGTACTAGAAGTAACTCGAATATTTCAACTTGGAAAGCATACACTTTTATGTACTAATGTAGCTAACACGCACAAGTTATAACACCAATTTTAATACAATTATCATAATTATTTAATGTGTAGTTACAACTAGTGATACTCCTAGCTGATGAAATCTATCTACATGTTATGGTTTAGTCCTGGAAAGCAGCTCAGCACCACACACTCTCTCACTCTCCCCAGGTGGGATGGGAGAGAGAATCAAAAAGGTAAAAGTGCAAGAACTCATGGGCTGAGACAAAGACAGGTAAGGCAAAAGCCACATGTGCAAGCAAAGCAAAATCAGGAATTCATTCATTACTTCCCATAGGCAGGCAGGTGTTCAGACATTTCCAGGAAGGCAGGGCCCATAAGAGTTTCTTGGGAAGACAAAAACTGTAATTCCCAACGTCCCTTCCTCCTTCTTTAGAGAGCTTTTATTTCTGAGCATGATGCCATGTGGTGTGGAATCTCTATTTGGTCAGCCTGGGTCAGCTGTCCTGGCTGTGTCCCCTCCCAGCTCCTTGTGCACCCCCAGCCTCTTCACTGGCAGGGCAGCACAGGAAGCAGAAAAGTCCTTGGCTCTAATACCGTTCTACAACAACTAAAACACCATTGTGTTGTCACTATTTTCATCAAAAATCCAAAATAACATCATGACCAAAAACATGTCACTAACTAACATTAACCAGCAGGACCAGGGAGGTGATCATCCTCCTGTATTTTGCTTTGGTGAGGCCACTCCTCGAGAACTGTGTTCAGTATTGTATTTTGGGCCCCTCACTTCAAAAAATACATTGGGGCCCTGAAATGTGTTCAGAGAAGGGCTACAAAGCAAGTGAAGGGTCTGAACCACAAGTTCTATGAGGAGCAGCTGAGGGTTTTTTAGTCTGGAGAAGAGGAAGTTCAGGGGAGACCTTGCTCTCTACAACTACCTGAACGGAAGTTGAGGGGAGAAGGGGGTCGACCTCTTCTCACAGGTATCTAGTGAAAGGACTAGAGCGAATGGCCTCAATTTGCCCCAGGGGAGGTTTAGTCTGGAAATTAGGAGAAATCTCTTAACAGGAAGAGTGGTTAGTTTTTGGAACGGATTGCCAGGGAGGTGGTGGCATCACCGTCCCTGGAGGTGTTCAAGGAAAGGTTGGCCGTGGTGTTTAGAGACATGGTTTAGTGGGTGATATTGGTGGTAGGGGGATGGTAGGACCAGAGGATCTTGAAGGTCTTTTCCAACCTTAATCATTCTATGATTATTATTATAACGCTATACCTCTAACATTACAGAATTTTATCTATTTCACTCTGTACCATTTTTATAATAAATATTTTTTCAATAAGTAATATCTTAGCAGCTCTGAACATATTAGTTTTCCAAAGAGTTTACAGAATCTGAAAATAATACACCCACTATATGAAGGATGTTTTAAAAGTGGATCCAAGAAAGAAACTCCTGAGTGATAACAGATTTTCAGCATATATAAAGGAAGAAAGAAATATAAAATCTGTATGAGAATCCCTGTAGCAATTATGTCAAATGCACACCAAAGCCATCAGCTGCTCAGATATTCAGACCTAAAAAAGGCATATTCTAAGCTGACTCAATGCAAACAACTGTTGGTCAGTTCATATATAAAATAACAATCTCAAATTTAATTTTTGTCCTGAAAACAATTTTGTTAGATGTTGAAGGGTAAAGTCAAGTATATGAAATACTTATATAAAAAAAAAAATAATAAATAAATAAATAATAATATCTATAGTCCTGATTTCTGCAGGTCATTAATATTTTTCTGAATCCATTTCTTAATCAGTAACTGAAATCAGTAACTGAAAGCATCATTTATTTAAGTATTAGTAACCTTTTATACTCCTATATCTATAGCATTATTTATTAACACCTTGTTAGTCTAAGAACTGGGTGGAGTCTTGCCACCTTTAAAAGTTAAAGTGTTTGTGGGAAGATGATGGTGAATTAGGTGTGCACTCCTGTGATTCTATGGGTTTTACAGATCTATTCCTATTCCATGCCAGGACAATATTTGAATTTATCAGAGGATCATATAATTGTTTAGTTTGGAGACCACCTGAGATCATCTAGTTTAACACTTCTGCTTATTCCTATTCAAAAGTATTTTTATGTAGGGTCAAGATCTGCATTTAAGAATCTACATTAACAGTGTTCTTTTCTCAATAACCGATAAAACATGAGAGGCAGAACAGAAAGGGGCAGAAAAGCTGGATAAGTAACTTGACTCTGAAGCACTTTTGAGTTAGAAAGAAGACTTACATAAGGCTTTACTACACATAGAAATAACTTCAATTTTCCTTACCAGCCCTCCTTAGAGAACAATTTGCTTATTATTTCTCAAGCAATTAATAACAATAATAATAATAATTTATTGAATTTATATGTAGGTTTTTTTCCTCTCCAATAAAATGTTTTATAAGTCTCTTAAGTCCATGGACTATGTTTATCATCTAATATATGCACATTCAATGTTCCATTAGGACACAGCACTGTACTCAGATTTTACTGACACTGGCCAGCTGATGTACAGTACATACTGTCGCGTGCTATTGCTTACTCATTTGGAGGAAACTGTAGCCTGTGGGCTTTGGTTTGCAATTCCCATTTTGATACTTACAGAATTCTCTCTCCAGTCAAACAGTGCACATTTTTCTGATTTAGAAAGATGTTTTCAGAGGTAGGTCACTGTTTTTATGTCCCCTTTGTGTAAGTTAAAATATTCAGCTGGGACGCAAATACTAAAAGTTGTTAAGCATCTGAAGCAAGATGTTGAGAACTCTTAAATTCCTACTCTATCAAGTTAGATTAAATGGTAAACAGCACTCGAGCAATCAAAACTCTGATTTCAAGTTTCCTTTTAATGAATAAAAAGTCCCCAGAAAACATTTCTGCATTCCTTTTCATCCAATTTTCCCTTGCAATTCAAAAGCAAATATGACTTGTTTGTTATAACAAACTGAGGTGGAGGTGAACCAAAAGATCCACTCTTAAATAGCAATCATCATACATACAACTATGAATTATGCAGTGAACTTAATTTGATCCCATTCAAGGAGGGGACCTAAACCATTGCAATATTAATGTCATATTGCCCCTCTTTCCCCAGTATTATAGAACTGACATAAAACTGACATGAAATTTCCCCAGTATTAAAGAACTGACATAAAAGATTCTTGTCAGATAAACTCAGAGTTAAAACATCCCATTTACTTGGTACCTTGTTTCCCAGAAAAGGAAGTTAGGAAAAAAAAAAAAAACAAAAAAACAAAACAAAACAAAAAAAAACACAGAAATCCAATCTGTGAAACATTAGGGGAGTCTGAAGAAATTCCTCTTTCCCCCAAGTGTGTTCTCCTGTTTTATATGTCTAAAAAGGGGATGCATATATTTGTGGTGAAAGGGTTCAAGATATCTCAGTGAATAAAAGGAATGGAGAATAAGGATACAGAGCATGCTCATCTGTGAAGGCCTGCTTATTATATATTTGTATGGGTGTGTATATATATACACATACAAATATTAAACCTGGTGATTCATTGGTTTTAATGTTATAAAGACATTTCCATTAGTATTATGAATTAAAGTTGAGAAACCACCTTTTATACTTTCCTATGGAACTACTGTTCTTCAGAATTCTGTTCTTCCTTTTATCCACAATAAAGGTATCCTGATTTCCTAAACCATATATAATTATTACTTAGATCTCCCTTGTCCATCATTTCATACCTGCCCCAAAATCTGCTTGGTCTTTTCTCTGCAGATTAATGTGACAAAGTATTAATGGATTGCTAGCATATGGTCCTTTCAAGTTCATACAAAAGCAAATCTTATTTTTGATTTGTTCTTGTACTGAGG
Source organism: Stictonetta naevosa (assembly GCA_011074415.1). Classification (NCBI taxonomy): domain Eukaryota; kingdom Metazoa; phylum Chordata; class Aves; order Anseriformes; family Anatidae; genus Stictonetta; species Stictonetta naevosa. The sequence goes on along the minus strand of CM021697.1, from coordinate 8,501,549 downwards.
ACAAATTATACTTCACTGAGCAGATTACTATTTACAGTTGTGATATAAAAACAAGGAGAGCATGGGACAAAATGAATGTCCTTCCAACAAGAGTAATGACAGAGATTGCCTCTTGCTTGATTATAAGTATGTTAATTTGTGAGTAATCTCTTTGGAGATATATGATGTAGATTTATGAAATGGAACCAAAAATCATGGGAACCTTTCCATCAGTTTCCAGTGGGTTTTCATCAGGTTTCTGGCACTGACTTTCCAGGATCCTGAAAACTTATATGTTGAATTTTCATAGTTCTTTCTGTTTTCAATGGGAATTGAGCATTTAGTAGAATTGAGTCCTCTTGTCCCATTGGGTTTCAAATTATGTAACAAACTAGCCACCATTAAGATGGAGCTATTTCTACACATACCAAAGTCAATCTTTCTGTACTAAAAATCTGCTGAAAAATACGTATACTTACAATTCTAAGCAGAAGCTGAAATACATTATGTAATTTATCTCCTTCAACTCAGACTCTCCTCATAATTTTTTAACATCACTTTGCCATTTATGGCAAAATTTTCATATCTGGTTTCATTTTCCCACTTCATCACTTCCTAAAAATACAGTTTTCTGATGCCAGGAGAAGTTAGCATATCTCTTATTTCCCAGACTTTGATGTTATTTGTGATTTCATAAAGCTTCAGAGGCTACTGAAAGGAAAAATGATATCTACTGGGCTGTTGGTATACTTCTGAAACACTAGGATTGCTTTCTAAAACCACCAGGTTTGGAGCATGATTTTAAATCAGACTGAACCAATAGATTCTTTTTATTAAAATATCTTTTAATACTTTGTATAATTCAACCCTCTACATTTTAAAAACACACCTATGTATTTTGTGTTAGTGATAAAAAAATGGCTTTTTAAAATGGCATAGCAAATAAAATATGCCAGAGAAGAACATGTAGCTACAAAAAATTAAGAGAAATGAGGATTACTATTTTATTTTACTATTTATTATTTTCTGCAGTGATAGAATAGTGATTCTCCCCATTCTCTCAGTCTGACTGAAGATTGCTACTGTCAATAAAGTCTTATATTCAGTAGGTATCTGGATCATAAGTTGTAAGACAAAAGTCATTAAATATATATGAATGTTCTATCTACATAACTCAAGACTCAGTTTCAAAGTAAGGTTAAATTAGCATGTACACATATTTTGACCAGACTGCCATATTTAATGTCAGCAAACCCACTCCAAGCAATTAAAGAGGCAGTCTAAAATCAGAACTGAATTTGTTTGCAGCTGTTAATGCAAAATCCAAATGAAATCCCAGTTGCAGAGCATATCCTCTTATTGTTTCTGTATAACAGTAGATTCTCATTATTATTCAGATGAGGTGGTTTAATTCTATTTCTTTGAAGATATATATTTTTTTTAATATTCATCAGTTTTATATTCCCCAACTGCTCTCACTATCATCTAATTTCTCATATCAGCAAATATTAATTTGGAACAGCTTTTGCTTTTGTTTCCTTTAGCTGTCTAGACCATTGCTGAAGTAAAAGCTGACAAAAACTTCTGGGTTTCCATGTTCCATGCTAAGTTGAACTAAATATGATTTGGAAAATAGAATATGAAATACCACAATAATAAGTAGTCTAGAAGTTAGCAGACATTTAATGGAACTAAGTAAAAATAGAGTAGAATTGTAAAAAGCAGATATCTTGATGCTATACCTATCTCTTTCTCCCCTGAAATATAAAATGAATGCATTATTATGTAGGGAAAAAAAAAAAAAAAAAAAAAAAAGTCTGTTTAAAGCATTTCTTCTACCTCACTTTTCACTCAGTTGAATACAAAACTTTATTAACTTGTGTAGAAAATCAAACTTCATTACAAGGATCTTGATCAGTACACTAAGCAAAATTTGATCCACAGGTGAGATATTCAACAAGATCAGGATATTAGGTTCAATGTAGTATATGAGGAAACTGCAAAGAAATTAAGAAATCAAAACTCTTACAGGACCAGTCCTCTACCAGCATTTTATTTTCTTCTAAATACAAGTTGTATGACAAGTGTCCTTTCTCCACTAATATTCCGTTAGTCCAAATCTAGGATCTTAATCCTTGAACAGCTCAGGAACAGAACATTGCTCCTGTAAGCCCACTTCCAATAAATTTTAAGAGAAAGTGTACAGGGAATAAATAAATAAATAAATAAAAGATAAGAAAAGAAGGAAAGTCATAAAATGACTAATAAGAGAGAGTTAATCACTAAGCTGTACATTTATGCCATGGCACGAGATCAAAGCAACTACTTTCAGCGTGGCTGACAAGTTTATCTGTCTTAGTAGCATTCTCTCTAAACCAGCAGCAAATGATGGTGAAATATTTCTCTGCATTTCTAAAGAGAGTTCATCCTTTGGTCATTTGCAAACTTGTGTTTGCAGTTCGCTGTGGTTAAGACTGCTTTAATTGCTGCTCTGCTGTAGTTATCGTGGTCTCCCAATTTTGTCACTGTTGCACATATAGCAATGCCATTGCTATAAACTTCTGTGGCTATGTAAAAACTACAGCCACTATTTTCAGAAATCACTTCTGTATTACCCCAAAGTGTCTCATTTGCAATGGTCTACATAAAAAGCCAGGATGGAAAACTTCACGATTCCTGTGCAGAATTTTTATAGCCAGTTTGTGTGTAACAGAAGAACACCTTTAGGCCAATAAAAGCACATTTAGACTACCTTGAAGTCCTTCTGTAAAATTTTGCAAAACACTATTAGTAAGCGGGAGAAAATTGCTTTCAAGTAAAACAAAATCAGAACATAACCTGGTTACAGGGCTGCCCAACCAGAGACAGAAGACAAGTGAAACAGAACAAACTACTAAAATTCACCAAAAAAAAAAAAAAAAAAAAAAAAGAGAGAATAAATCACAAAGTTCTGGCTTGCTACAATGTATGCTCCTCACAAATTCAGTGACAGTGCTTCCACTGAAGATACAGATACATATACATGTTAACCACATAGATATGTTCCACATAGATATATTAACCTGAAAACCTGTGGTCATTGAATACAATGGATATCCATGTGTTCATGAACAAGACAGTATCCACATTCTGACCACACCATTATCTTTTCATTCTTTTTTTGGAATACAGGAAAGGAACAACAAATAATATGACCACAAATACTATTTCTGCACCATAACAGAAGTGGGAGAATGGTACAACATTTAGATATAAAGAAAACTAATTAATTCACATATAACATATTGCTGTTACCTACTTATCATTATCGTCTTTTTTTTTTTTTCCCTACAGCTTACCCATCTACTGCATTTACCACAAAATTCTTTTTTTTTTTTTTTTTTTTTTTTTCTTTTTGAGTATCCCTGTAACATGAACAGAGTTTCAGTGCTATTATACTTTTATTACTCTTCTGGTGAGCCATATTTATTTTATCTCTTTTGCCCAGACATGGCAGCTGTGCCATCTGCCTTCAATTTTTATGTGAGCTGTCAGAAACAGGGACCTCAGCCATTAATTACTTTGTGAGGAGTTTCATTGTTGATCCATAAGAAGACCAAGTATTTGTGAGTTTAACATCTCCAGGGAGCACACACAGACCATTTTCCCAGTGCAGCTGTATGTGAGGCTGCTCCAAACACACACAACTCAAAATCACCTGCTGCACTGCTTTCTCCCATTACAAATTATGTATCCACTTGATGCAACCTCTGGGATACATGGTAAGAACAGTACAGGGCTTCCTGTGGAACATGGACAGTACATATTGACATGGATTCGATTTTTTTTCCCTCCTTCTAGAAGGTACATAGGTCTACAATTAGGTCTGCACTGTTCCAAGGTTCAGATGTGTAATTGTTTTTGAGTGTGGCTTGTTTGAATTAGTAATGACTCTGGTAGGAGGGCATCAGGGTCTGCTGAACAAACAGCTGCAACAAGCTACTGAGCTCCATTACAAGCAAGAACATGAACTATCAGAGTACTCAACAACTCAGTGTGAATACAGAAAGCTATTTGTTCAAACATCAGACTGGTCTAGCAAGATAATGCATGAAATAGTGAATATAACAACTATATTCCTCATAACATCCAAAAACATATTTTTCCATTCATTTGGGTTGATCCCATTTGTTTTCTAGCTTGTGTCTGTGATTTATGTAGCAAAATACACAGAAAACTGGAGTTATGCTTACTCTCCATTTTTATTTTATTTTATTTTCCAAATGAATCCATTAGCTTTATTTTCTGGATTTTTTTTTCATCTTTAACTATAACATTAATTTCTACTGCAAAATAAATAGCCTTCTTGTCATAGTCCTTGTATTTTAAAATATCCTTTTTAGGGTCCCATTAAAATGAAACAAAATAAAACCTCCTCTCTCTCAAAAAGCTCTAAACAGGGAGTCAGACACCAAGTAACAGGTGAGCAAACAGCCAAATGAAGGAAGGAAGTAGGAGGACAGCGAGCTATCAGCACAGGTGTTGCTTCATAAATTGTCACAGACAGCTCAGTAATAAGGAGACCGGATCAAGTAAGAACTATCTTTTTGTTTGTGTTTCAGAAGAATAATTTAAAAATAAAATAAATCCAAGACGTTTTCAGTGGTAATGTTTTAGTGATGGGTGTTCTTTCCCTCAAGACCTACAAGCTCCTGTTCTATTATGCAAGTAAAAACGATGATTTTCAGGCCATAAATTTTATGCATTGGTAGATATTTTTTTATTATTATTATTTTCCAGGATTAGCTAGAAAATGAATATTAAGTTTTATGGACATTGTGAAAATCCAAGATTGTCATATCTAGATGCATTTGGAACAAAAATAATTCTAAAAACTTAGTCAGTTGGGAAACTGAATCAAGGATCCACTTTCCTCTAATGTGTCAAAAGGCTGATACCTGAGCTGCATATTTGGAGTTCATGTACCTGTTCTGACAGACAGGATTCTCTTTCTTGGTAAATCTGATTTAAATACTGGGTTATAAAGTTAACATATGCTTTTCTCCCATTCCTATTGAAGGATTTCTCTCTCACAACAGTTCTTTCCAAGGAAATCATATATTATCAAAAAATCATGACTATGTCTTCTTTCTTCTAAACATACATACAAACAAGTCACAATCTACTATCTGACTTTAAAAAATATATATGTAGTAAACACTGTTTTTAGCAGTCAAAAGTTCTTTCGTAGAATTGTTGTACAGAGACAGACGAGTTTATCTTTTACATTTCATTAAATACAGAATTATGGTAGTTATTCAGATACTCTGTTTTCAGGAATTATATAAATATGTATAGTCTTAGTCTATATGTTTAGTCTTCAGAAGATTACTTTAGGAAACTGGGTTGTTTTGATTCAAGAGACTTGTGTTTCACTTCTATTTATAAACTTTATTACAAGCCAATCAGATTAATTCCAAATAAAAATCCTGTGAAATAATGATTAAATTAGAAAAATATGTAGTTCTGAGGTCAGGAATTTTCCCAAGCCATTGCTTTAAAAAGATGATAGTCTCCTGATCTGAGAGTCTGTCCACCTTGACTTTTTTATTGTTACATAGCATGTCATCAGTCTTTCTGGTCTAAACTGGTAATCTTCTCAATTATTAAACAGAGTAAACTTTATTGCAATTAAAATATTTATAGGGTCTCCTGAACTGTAAACAGAAATGTTATTTTTGGTTTTGTTGTTTTCCATGAATAAAAAGAGATATTTACAGAAACAGCAGGGAAAAAAAAAAAAAAAAAACAAACTGCTAGTTCAATACTTTTGGAAATATGTTATAGTAAAATAGTAAAAGGTACTTTGCCAATGCTAATGTGAGCATATTCTTGTTACTCCCTCAGTGCTCTGCTGCCAGTTTACAGAAATGTTAACAGGCTTGCCTGATCAATAACCTCTGTGGATTTCTGGACAGCAGCATCAATTATTATGTTGTTCCCCAGTGCAAAACAGCTGCTGATATGATGATTTATTAAGCAGCATGGTTTCCCTGGATAAAGACAAAAGACCTTATTCTTCTCTCATTTTCTCATACATGAAACCAGAAGAATTTCATTGACTTCAAAGGAGCTACTCCTGTTTTACTGAAGAAGGAGGCAGATCTGAATCACGTTTGAGTCCTGTATGTTGACAGGTTAAAGAAAAGTGTATCCATTACATAGTTAGTATACAGAACAAAGTAGTTCTGACCACTCATGAACTTCTCACTGGTATAAGTTGTTTATTAAAGGAAGAACGATGTCAAAAAATGAGCAGATGAGAATACCAATAATATTTCTCCATTAATCATCTAGAAGGTCAGCCCTTAACACACACTGTTGTCGTGCTTAAAATCCACCGCAAGGAACTAAACTGGAATACTCTTGAGGAGATGGTAACTCAATCAAGAGCAATAAGAGTCCCTATGAGGCTGGTGTTTCCTTATGCCTCCATTTTTAAATTGTAACAAATGATTTACGCAAATCAAAATGACAAAACTAAAAGTGGCAGGTGAGAAAGAATTTTTAATTTATGAGTTTAAAACTGTGCAGTTTTTTGTTTTGTTTTGTTTTCTCTCAGACTAATGGCAAAGTGGGAAAAAGTACTCCCAAAATCTGGTCTGGCCCATTTTCAGCTGCCATACCTTCTCTTTCACAACATAGTTCCAAAAAGGGAGGATAAATAAGTTTTATCTGAAAATCAGTGGTAGAAAGGCAATTAAGATTAAAATTTTAGTTTCCACGTTTTAACAGACTCAAACAAAACTGATTTATGTTAATGAAGAATATAGTTCACTGGGAGAGCAGTGATGAAATACTTTGAAGTTTTAGACCAGATTTATTTTCCCTCTTAGTTTTTTTAAATAATATTCAACAATGAAAGTTAAAATAATTTGATTTCCAACATTTCTAAAATTACATCTTGATGTGACATTTATGTATTATATAAAATTAGGGACTACTAGCTGGAAGTACGTAATAGAAGCTGTAAATTCCCAGTAAAAAGTATTTTAGGGTTTTAGGGTGGATACAATTTTTGCCTTTGGATGAAGTACATTCACAGAATGGGATGTACAAACTGTCAGAAATTGGGTTTCCTGTAGTGCATATGCAAAATGAAAGTTTCTGCATGTCATAAGGTCTATATTTTCTTCAGTGTCCTGCTTTTGCATAGCTAGTTTCCTTTACTAATACCCACTGCTGTTGTGACAAAATTTTCCTTTTAATACTTCAATTTAGAAGTTGTTGGTTTTTTTTTTTTTTTTTCAATTTTAACCTAAGTTATATTTTTTTCTAGGTACTTTGATACTGGATAACGCAATAAACTACATCTTCTCATACTCTATCGTTCCTAGGATGCATTTGTCCTTTATGTATTCAAAACTGAGACCAAAAATTTGTGTGAGTAATGAAGAGATAACAATTTTGACCTGTGTGAAGGTCATCCGGAGTATGTACAGCATAAGTTCAGTAACTAAGTGGGATCATCAGAAAGATTATATGATCCCTGGTATTTAAAAACACATCTGCTCCAGGTATGAATACCCTTTTTCCAACCTCTTGCTACACTGATGTTGACTGAGTTTCTGCAATATTTCATTAATTTTCCTTGACAAAATGCAGTACTATTTAATACAATCAAATTATTATTAATGATAACAGTAATCATGACAAAGACACTAATAACATTTTTGGAAAAGAATAAAAAAAAGAACAAAAAAATAATTTGCAAGTAAAAAAAAAAAAAAAGCAGCTTTTAGCTTTACTACATATTTACAGATCAAAGATCCCCAATTTACACTGCTATGCAAAATGAGTTAAGAGTAGAGGTTTAAACCAACCACTGGGAAGCAGAGTTGTGAAGAACATTCTTCAGCAAAGGAACTTTCACAGAAAAACAGGTGAACACTAACCGTTTGTTGGTGAAAAACTGAATTTTACTACAAAACCTCTGGAGACTAAGAAATTTGTCAGTCCATATGTGGTGCAAACTGACTTTATTAAGATCTAGTATAAGCAGACTTCAGAGAGATGGCTCAGGTACACTGATTTTCCAGGGACTTTATCTACTGTGGGATAAAATTCTGCATGTACTTGTTTAATCCAATACACACTTTTCTGTTTTAAAACAAGGTTTATGTGTTCTCTGTGACTGGGCTTTAAGATTCTCGTACTCTGGAACACTGAAACAAAATAAAAACTCATTTTTCCTAGAGTTGTTATTTCATGTTAATGAGGAAAAAAAAGGTGGAGACAGTCACCCAAGCACAGGCTAAATTGTGATTTTATTAATGTAGTCACTACTAAAGTTAAGAAACGACAAAGAAACACACACTTGAAGGTGTCCCATATCTGATTAGAAAAAGAAATAAAGATATTTAGAATATTCCATCCAAGTATACACAACTCTCATCTCTCTGGTATGAAACATACATCTGATCTCCAGTCTCACAAATTCCAAATACAACTGCTGATCTGAGACTCATTGGTGCCCTTCTGTTTCTGTTTGTAAAACTAGATGAATAAACATCCATAGGTTAATCAAGGATAATCTATTAAATACAGAAAGTAGTTAGTATTATTTATTACTTGCATTAGGCTAATGTTTAAAGGCTCTTATGAAAAGCAGGACTTCAATATGCTAGCCAGTACACAAACACATCATGCGATTCTGTTTTAAGGAACTTATAATTCACATGGACAAGAAAGAAACACAGTTAAAGAATAGGTACCAGTTTAAGAGGGCAACTAGTGGTATTTCTTTACTTCTTGTGTTCTATTTTGTTTCTGGGTATTAGCAGTTGAAGAAAAGATTTTATATACCTGGTGCAAATTCAAGGAAAATGCAAATGAAAATTTCCAGCCAGCTATTTGGTGTGACTCAAAGTCTGATTTGTTAATACTAGACATAGGAGCACACAGGTGGAAATAGAAACTAAAAGGCTAATGAGCACTCTGAACTTTCCCAATGTATCACAATTACAAAACCACGTGTTAAAGACTGGGACTGGGTGCAAAAACATACACATGCACACACACACACACACACAACCACAAAGCAAAATAAACCAGTGCAGCTAAATGATTTTTTAATTGGTGTTCTGTAATTTCACTTGGATTCCAATGACAAGCAGGTCAAGAGAGTGTTTCCGGCATGGTTTAAACACAGAAATCCTTTGCTGACTACTGAAATTAGAAGAGTAAACATTGAGTAAAACCTGTTAACCAGGTGATATTTCTAATTACAACATTCCACTGAAATATTGCATTAAATTCAATTATCATGTCTCCCTGTAGATTCAGGTCATTACTGGAAAATTCTGTATGTTAGCTAGTTAAAGAAAAGGCTGTAATAGCAATGCAAGAATGACAAATATTAAAAGAATGATGGTGATGCAATAAAGAACCAACAGTTATATGGCAGCAGTAGCAATAGTGGACGAAACTAAAATTAAAATGCTGAAGTCTGTGTGAGCTAGGCATCCTAAGTCCTTCTTTTCACAGCTAGTGGAGATAAATGTGTGCCTCCAAAGGGCAGCTCATCTAATCCCAAGATAAATAGCCTCCCAAGAGGCCAGAGAAACCAAGTCTGTCTGTTGTGTATCTCTCCTTTGACTTTAATGGGACTGTAGGAGGATTAGCTCCAATTTACTCTCTGTTACAGTTTTATGGCTTATTTTTACAGGAGTTTTACCTACAGATTGGGTCTGCCTGCTATGCATAAGTGAAAGATGGTGATTCTCCTACTCCTTTCTTAGGAAATAATGACTGAATTTGTCCTGCATTCTGCTGAGGGAAAAGTCTGCAAGTCCATTAATTCTGAGCACTGATAAACTCTGTAGGGAAGCATGAATCATCAGTATCTTCTTTTTCTGCTATTAAACAGCAGCATAAATGCCCAAGGTCACATAGGAAGTCTGAAATAACTTTGCAAAAGGACCTGAACTTGTCTTGACCATTCACCCAACACTAGACTCTTGTAAGAGGAGAAAAAAAAATAATCCAGTGAAACTATGAGAATTATATTTGGATGACTGTACCAAGAAAAATCTATAGTGCACATAGACTTTCTCTTACTAGCAATAAAACATAAAGAAATCACATACAAAAACTAGACAAGATTAAACTGTCTCGCAGCAGTAATCATTCCCCTAGGCACAGAGATATTTCACTGAACTTTTGCAATTTGTCTTGCTCTGGCAGAAATGATCTCACATTAAAACTATGTAAACTATCCTGAAAATCTAAATTGGAACCCTATTATAATAATAGAATCATAGAATCATAGAATATCCCAAGTTGGAAGGGACCCATAAGGATCATCAAGTCCAAATCCTGGCACCACACAGGTCTACCCAAAATGTGACTAAGTGCACAGTCCAATCTCTTCTTGAATTCAGACAGGCTCAGTGAAGTGACTACTTCACTGGGGAGCCTGTTCCAGTGCGCAACCACCCTCTTGGTGAAGAACCTCCTCCTGACGTCGAGCCTAAACTTCCCCTGCCTCATCTTAACCCCGTTCCCGTGGGTCTTATCACTGGTGTTTAAGGAGAAATGGTCTCCTGTCTCTCCACTCCCCCTCACAAGGAAGTTGTAGACCGTGATGAGGTCCCCGCTCAGCCTCCTTTTCTCCAGGCTGAACAGTCCCAGTGATCTCAGCTGCTCCTCATAAGTCTTCCCCTCTAGGCCCTTCACCATCTTCATAAGCATGAGATCCTCTTTTTTTTAGTGTCACCTATCTTATTTCATATTTGATAATGCTGCTAAAGATGCAGTTTCAACATTAAAACCCTGAGGCTTTCTTCATGCATGTTTTACACTGACATATTTGGACAAATAGAACTAGAACTGTTCCTGACTGCTATCTCAGTTTAAATGAAATTACTGTGACCCTCACTGCTCTACAAAAATGCAATGTTAAACACACAAGTCACAGAACTGAAAACAACTAATGACAAGATCTGTGTGGAAGAGGAAATTACAGTCTTCATGATTAAAGATTTATAAAGGTAGCAGGAATACAGCCTCAGCTATATAAAAGATAAATGCAGAATGTGGTTCAGGATCTTACACTGCATTTGGATTCTAACCTAATAATGAACTTTTATCCCCACCCACAAAATTTTTATTTTTTTCCATCAGGCATAGTATGAGAAGGTTAGGAGATGTCTCCTTTTTAATCCATGATTGATCACATTTCCTTCTGAGGATGTAAATGCTTTATTTCACTGAGGATGTGTGCTATTTATAGTCAGGAATGGACCGATGCCATAGAGATATTTTCTGACACATTTCCCTCTTAAAGTTTCTCTCTAGTAAAAAGTAAGCTTCTGCCTTTTATTAAGCACCAAAAAAGGAAATAAAAATATAGACTGGCAAATCAAAGAGAATGCAGTGCATAACCACACAGAAGCTGAGCCTGCGTTGTGTGGTTAAAAATTAGATGGAATAAATAGCGATGGGAGTGAGGTAGGAGAATGTGGTCCATTAGGGATGTCTAATGTGTCAGGGACCATGTAGGATGTTCTATGTTGTCTGAAGCCCTGGTACCCTGCAGTGTGCCCTCTGTTCCCAACTGTTAAAGCCACGGAAATGGCAGTCAGGAGCTAACTGGAGGTTACGCCCAGCAAAGCAACTGCAGTTCAAGGAAAGACTCTTGAACACCAGCTTGCTATGTGGATGATATACTCCTTTGCCTGACCATCCAACTAAATTTGTCCTACAAGTCCTACAGTTATGGCTGATGAAAAGAGGGGAGGG
>CM021697.1:8470337-8489389 GCA_011074415.1 Stictonetta naevosa | reverse complement strand
GGGGAGGAACACCTTTTATTTGCTGCCACTTTTAACTTCCCATGTATTACTCTCTTCCTTATACTTGTATTTTAGACTGCATGATCTTCAAGACAAGGACTGTCTCTTATATAGTTAGAAAGTTTCTTAGAGGTTTGAAAAATACTACTTTGGATCTCTCAATCACTGTGAACAATAGACATCACAAATAAAGCAATATTTTTCCCCACATCTGAATCCCAATGCATAAAGAAAAAAGTGCCAGAAATAACAGTGGCAGACAATGAAGGTATAAAGTTTGCACAGAGCAAGAAGGGAGTGCTTGACATTGCTTGGCTGGTATTATTCTAGGGCCTGGGTTTTGAAGCACATAATGCAGCAAAGAAGATGGATGTGTATTCAATGCTTTAACCGTATGCCTGGGACAAGAATTTAGGAGGAATTTAGTTTCATCATATCTACACAGTAGTAACAGGCTGATTCCAAAGTATGCAAGGGTAGGTCTAATATTCTGTCTCTCCTGAACCAAAATATATGTACTTCCTTTCCTGGAATAACATTTCTCTTACATACAGCATAGCTCTGCCTAAGAATAATCTATGTATTTTTATTTTTATTTTCTTCCCCGGAAAGCGAGAAAATATAGTATTGCTAGTGTGACTACAAAAACTTATTCTGTGTCCTGTCACATCTTCTGAGCAATGTGTTAAATACAGGCACTATCAATAGGAAGAGATCGGAAGGTGTCATCTCATTTATATGAAGCTTAACAGCTATAGGTGTGATTCCTGACACTTTAGCAGCAAATTTTACCCCAGCTGACAAGAGTATAGCTGTTTTGCAAAGGATAGACCTTATAGTTTAAATAGTTAAATTCTGTTTAACCACTTAGTTTTTAAACTGTATATGAAATTTTCTTGCAAATATAAGCATAAAAGAACACATATTTGCCTGATGTTTGAAACATAAATATATATATATAAGACATCTCTTGTCAGAGCATGCAGAAGTATCATGTATCACTACAGAAAGGTAAGAAACAGACTTAAGAAACAGTCTTGAGTCTGTTTCTAGAGCAATAAAAGTTTATTTAATGTTCCATTCTCTTTAAAAATATCTGCTATTACTTCAAATATCTGTTGACAATTTATTTTAAAAAAAAGACACAAAATAATATAATTCAAATGTGCAAGTCTAACAGGTTTTTTTACATCAAATATGGTTGCTTAAAAAATACAATAAATAAATAAATAAATTGAATGCAACTACCTTCCAATGATTGCAAAATACTACAGGCAGAATGGATGTGGATCAGAACTGAGAGTAAGGAAATAATAGTTTTGTAAAAAATCAGTATCTGCACATAGAACCTGGTTTCTGCAAAGGGTAGCCCTGGGGGAAAAATATCCCTATGAAACATTTCTGTGCTAAGTGACACCTTTGAAAATCAACTTTATAGCAGCATCTGCTATGTCAATATCAGAGTATCAGAAAGTAGGAGGGTTTGTACAGAGTCCACAAAAAAATGGTTTTGAGCCACCCACAAACTTTGAACCTGCAAACTCTGCTCTATGCTGTGCTGAGTGCATTTGCCTTGCAAAAAAAATAAGTAACAGACATTTAAATAAATTGTGAGCAATTTCTGCTGGCAAAATTAATTCTACTCAGATTGCTATCTGATTCATTTCTTCCTGAAATTCACTAAAAAGCAAAAAAAAAAAAAAAAAAAAGTAAGTCAAATTTAAATACATATAACTATACATACACATATGGTATGAGAAGAAAGCTAACATAGAATGGCCTCTATATTTTTATGCCTCAAATTCGGTCCCACCTGAAATGGAAGGACAAGTAATATAGGATCACATCTTCAAAACAAATATATTTTAGAACTATCTGGGATTACACTCAATTTTATTCTATGCTAATGTCTTAAGTACAGTTATATATGTATGCATTTTTAGGAAATGAAGCATAGCGGTGTGTCAGTACAGAGTATGCAAGTTAAAAAGATTAGTATGCAAGACAAACCTATACCCATGATAAATCCTGATTTTATCAATATCTATTTTAAACAATTATGTTCCCTCTTTCATTTCAAATTTTATCATTTTATTAGGTTGCCTAAGTACCCTACTATAAAAGTTCTTAAACCGAAACATTGTTAACCTAACAAATTATTCTCTCTTTCACTGATGTTATTTCAAATTTATACCTCCTTGGTTTGTCTGCAGTGGTCAGGATTATTTTAAAAGACTCAAGGCTGATACTTTCAGTCTAGGAATTTTGAGTACATGGAAATTACCATTAAAAATTGAAGACTTAAGCTTAAACTTGAGTTTAAACTTACAATAATCTGAAGTTTATAAGCTGATTTTTGATTATATAATATGCAAACTAAATTATATTCTGCCTAACCAATGGATAGGTTAATGGTGGAAAAGCAGAGAATATTTATCCCATGTTTCCTTCATTTGTTTAATGATTTTTTATTTTTTTTTGTACCTGTGTAGATTTTCTAAAGACAAAGGGATCTTCTGTAGTTACCAAGGTTTGAGTTCCATGTCTTTACAAGATATCTTAGAGCAGCTTTATTTGCAAACTCTTTTGCCTGTAGCAGGCACATTCCCTAGAAGAGGGAATACCTTCAGAAGAATATATTACACCCTTCTTGCATGTTTGTTGTCTGACAGCTCTTTAAATAAATTATTCTCTGGGTCTGAATGAAAACACTGAAGTGTTAGTGATGGACATCAGTGATGGATTTGCTCTTCCTTATAAGAGCTACTGTGCTGTTCTTACAAAACTCTTCCCCAATCTCCGAAGTACACTAATGTTGACATGGTATCGTTGAATTTATTCTTCAAGTAGAACACAGATTCATTCCTTATGTCACACTTACCTCAGCCTCAAGTCTTGCCTCTAGCATTCAAGGATCTTTCCCAGAGGACAACTGATATATATGGTCTTTGTTAGACTCCACACATCTTTATGTATGCAAATCATAGACACGAAGCTTTGTGCCTGATTTCATTTGGTAATGCATAAAAGTAGTGTAAGTTAATTATTGTCTTACACATTTACATATATTCACTTTTTTTTTTTAAAAAAAAAAAAAAAACATTTTTTTTCAAATGATGCAAAATAGCACAGATCAATTTAGCTTTCTTTCTAGGCAGAAAAAGTGACAATCATCCTCCATTATTTCCATATTCTTTGAATAGGTGAATTTTTTACATATTATGCATGTATTCTGAAAAGAGTAAGGAACAAGAGACTGGAATCAGTATTGGCCATTAAGCATATTGTGCTAATGCAGTCAAAAAACATATGCAATTCTTGTCATGAATAAAACCAGCTGAAGGGCAAGTGATCACAGTAAAGAGCTGTGGATAGTTAAACATACCAGCTATCAATAAACACAAATCAGCGGACCACGGCTGAGCCTTAGATTCACAGTAACAACCATGCTCAACTGATAGGGACAAACTGTACTAAGACACAAGATAAGACTGAGCTACTTTTTACATGAAATTTTGAATATGAAATATTTCCAAAATAAGAAAGCATCCCAAAAATTTAGTGATACAGGATAAAGCTGAATAAAAGTACCTTTGTCAGGTAAACAGAAGACATTTGCTACCTGCTTTATCATCAATTGGTTCATTGAATTGAAAGTTCTGGCAGTATTTCTGGCATGCTAATAGCTATGGTATTTCCATATGAACAACTGAAATGCTGGAATTAAACTGAAAAGTCAATTTTATTTCATTTTTGGGGGAAAATGTGAAGGCTTCTTCATGAATCTGTTCATTTTTTTCTATTTGATCACAAACTAGCACAAATAAGCTTTCTCATTATGATCAATGTTAGTTGCTATTTTTATTGTTCTTCAAAAATGAGGCAGAAACAACAACAACCACAAAAAACATTTTTATTCCTCTTGTGCGTCATGTTTAAAATGAATTCATTAGCAGCTGTCAGCCCTCAAGAACGAGTGTCAACACTGATGCAGACAGCATCTGTAGGTTTCATCTTACCTTCATTTATCTCTTGTCCCCAGAAGGTATGAATCCATAAAAATAAAAAAATAAATAAATAAATAATAATTTTAAAGCAACAACAACAACAACAACAAACTCCAGAGTAATGACTGCTTTTGTCTTTTTTTTTTTGTCTTTTTTTTTTTTTTTTAAGTGCATTTAGGAAGTAGCTGTTCAGACATGAATATTGGCTCCAAATGTCAATGACACCTGTTCTATTATATAAAAAAGTACACCAAGAGAGTTACAAGTCTGAATTTTACTCTAGGTCTCTATGCTACTGTTCCCATAAAATATTACTTCCCAACAGTAATGTTGATCTGATTTATTACATCTGCAAGAAAAAGTGCATTCCTTTGTTATACAATGAAAAATGCTCTTTCTTTAAATTTTGTTTCTAAATAAAATGAGGCTAAGCAGATATGGTTGTTTATGCAAGATGGTTGAAATGAAGAAACTGTCGCTATGGCTATTGATTATTTTCTACTGCAATTTTCAGTCATTAGCATCTGCATGTGATAAAAATGGAACCATTGAAAGGCCAGTACTAGAGTCCAGCACATAGTCCTGGATTTACCTAGCAAGTTAGGTATTAGAGATGAATAGTGGTTTAAACTTGACCATGGTCCATGGATCGTCAGGCCTAGTTTCTGCAGTGAATGGAGACAACTTCATGTTTTTAGAATACAGTTCCCTGTTGTGAGAAACCTGCATCAGGAGTGGCATTTAAGCTCTTAAATAGACAGGCAGTGAACAGCATAATAGATTCTTTCATCTTATGAAAAACACTAGTCTTACAGCAAATATCTAAGCATAAGTAATTTGGAGGAGGATCTTACAGTTATATATATATATATTAATTTTACTTGAGTAAAAATTCTATTCAACTGAAGTTTTAACTCTGAAACATTTTGATAAGTTTAGAAGTTAGGATCAAATGATTGCTTTCTATCTTATACTACTTTAATTGATTTTAAAATAATATTTAACTCCAGCAGCTTTCATTTGAGGGAAAAATTTCCCATTCACTCAGAGCTATTCCTAGTGTTCTTACAGCAATTTACATTATTAAATTACTAATTCAACTTACAAAACAGAATAGTTTCCATTACAGTGGAGAATTTCATACACTGCTAATGTAAGAATGCAGCATTTAATAGTGGATTCCATTCTCACGGACAAAACTGAAGGCTATAAGTTTAGGTATTCTACATTCATTATGTATTTTAGTAGAAAAGTTAGGGTTTGTCTTTGCATATGCATATTGAATAGAATCATAAAACCATTTAGGTTGGAAAAAGCCTTAAAGATCATCAAGTCTGACCACCAAACTTACTAACCTACCCTAGTGACATCACTAAACCATGTTCCTTAGTGCCACATCTTCATCTTTTCCACCTCCATGGATAGAGACTCCACCAAGTCCCTTGACAGTTCATTCCAACGGTTGTCCACCCTCTCCATGAAGAAACTCTTCCTAATATCCAATATAAACCTCCCCTATCACAACTTGAGACTCTTTCCTCGTCCTATTACTTGACACCTGAGAAAACAGACCAACACCCTTTTAGCTACAATCTCCTTTCAGATAGTTGTCGACAACGATGAAATTTCCCTCAGCCTCCTCTTCTCCAGACTAAACAAACCCAACTCCCTTAGTTGCTCCTCATAAGTCTTGTTCTCTAGTCCTTTCACCAGCTTTGTTGCTCTTTGTATATGTTTGAGCAACTCAATACCCGTCTTGCAGTGAGGGGCCCAAAACTGAACACAGTGTTTGAGGTGTTGCATTTTATATTTGTGTCACACATATATGTATAACAATCTTTTTAAACATCTTTTCACAAAATGAGCTGTTGTTAAAGGTCACCTCATTTGATTTTTTTTGCCCAGATGGGACTTGTTTTTCCCTCTGCTAATTTTGCTGGCACCAAAAGCAGAGAACAGGAATGTGTTCTCTTCTCTGCCAATGCTAATTCAAAAGAAAGCTGAACACCTGAGTTCATGTGTTGAAGGATCAGAGCTTTTCAAACACATGCTGTACTTCGTTCTTAGTCACAGAAATTAGATAAAATTTTAGTTAAGTAAGGCATTTAAAATATTTTCTTGAAAAGCAATAGATAATGCTAGCTGAAAAATAAGGGGAATATAAACAAATGATTCATTGAAATATTTTTTACATTGTTGAAGAAGTAATTTGCTCATAAAACATCTTATGCTTATAAAAATTTTATGAACATTTGTTTTTAAATATATTTTTACTTTTTTATCAAAATAATTCAATATTTTTATATATATTATAATTTATTGATTAATTTTTAGGCACAATAAACAAGGTAAAACTGCATGTTTCAGTACCATGCTTCCCACTAAAAACAGTAATCCTGTTATGCTAATTGTTATTACTCTAATAATATAGCTTTACCTCTGTATTAGTAGAAGTTAAGATGAAGTATTTTACAATGCTACTGTTCTTTACTTTTAAAACCAAGTAATTATGGTTATGATTTGTTTCCATTGAAAGCATTTGTAGAACTTTAATAACTTCAAAGGATTTGAAGATTTCTACTCTTTGCACTAGTACAATATGTATTCTCTTTGTTTTCAGTGTTTGAAACTGAACACAATATTAGCAAAATAACAAATTGATCTGCAATAATCGTTCAAGCTCTATGACAATGAAAATCACTGAAGAAAGGAATGTTTTTTATGGCACCAGCTTCATTTTAAGCAAGATAAAATTTGTTGTTTATACATGTCTATTCTGAGGTTTGAGGAAAAGTATTTATCAAACAATCTAACTGACCTTAGTACATTCCTAGCATCACTTGGACTGTCGTGGAGGATCATATAAAACAGTATGAATAAACATGAAAGAATGAAGCATCCTATATCCAGATCCAAATTCTTCAAGAAAGAAAAGGAATCCTTTACGTACATGGATGTTATTTATCTGATTGCTATGAAAAAAAATAAATGTTTTCCAAGAGTTACTAGCCAAGACAGTCTTTGACATTATAGTTTCTGCTCTGAAACATAGAATCACAGAATCATTAAGGTTGTAAGAGACTTTCAAGATGATCTAGTCCAACCATCACCCTACTATCACTATCACCTACTAAACCATGTCTCTAAGCACCAGGTCCAACCTTTCCTTGAACACCCCTAGACTTCCCTGGGAACTGCTCTGCCCACCAGAGACTGACCGCTCTTTCTGAAAAGAAATGTCTCCTAATTTCTAACCTAAACCTCCCCTGGCACAACTTGAGGCCATTCCCTCTAGTCCTTTCAATAGTTACCTGTGAGAAGAGGCTTAACCCCAGCTCCCCACACCTTCCTTTCAGGTAGTTGCAGAGAGCAAGAAGGCTCCCTTGAGCCTTCTCTTCTCCAAACTAAACAACCCCAGGTGCCTCAGCTGCTCCTCATAGGACTTGTGTTTCAGACCCTTCACCAGCTTCATAGCCCTTCTCTGGACACATTGCAGGGCCTTGATGTCTTTCTTGAAGTGAGGAACTCAAAACCAAACACAGTACTCGAGGTGTGGCCTCACCAGAGCTGAGTACATGGGGAACGATCACCTCCTTGGTCCTTCTGGCTACACTGTTCCTGATACAAGCCAGGTTGCTCTTAGCCTTCTTGGCCACCTGGGCACACTGCTGGCTCATGTTCAGGTGAGCATTAGCACCCCCAGATCCTTTTCCTCTACTTCTGCTTAAAACAGTTGCAAACCCTGTAACTGATTTGTAAGAAATGCAGACAAGTGCACCCTGTTACGTAAAAGAGTCCTTCATTTGCCTGCTATGAGTGTGGTTACACATCTGCATATAATTACAGAAATTTATACCTAATTTTCAACTTTGAATCCCATGGGAAACACTGGTTCTACTAGGTGCCAAACAAAAATAAGGATGTGTTACATATCTTGGCAGAAATACATACTTTCTTTTTGTGGATCCAAACTATCCATTTTCTTAGTGGCATCTGGGCACAAGGAAAAAAAAAAAAAATGCATTGTGAAGCCAAAGCCATGATAAAGTTATGGCTCCAGTTTCTTCAGCAACATGTAATTCTACCTACCCCAACTCTTTTTCTCCTTTTTAAAACCTGCTTATTCCATACTTAAATTTAAGTGCATCCAAAAATCTTTTCTTATATGTTTATGAAGTTTATAGGACTTGGTCCTAGACAGATGTTATAAAAATACCTATTTGATACTCTGCAAAACAGCTTAATCTTGAAGGGGAACAAAGTCCTTTTTCACCTTTATTTTGATCCTTTTTTTATGTTTTACACATTTTATTTAATTGCGAAAATGTAAATCTGTTTTTCTTGTTTGGTCATATGAAGATATATATTTTAACCACAACAGTATTATTTTCAAGTGGATATGAAAACTGTGCTTTCCATTTTGCAGGACAAAACTGTATGCTCGGTGTACAAACAAACCAAAACAAAACAAAAAACACAATCACATTATTATTGAATTTATTGACAGATTAATCTTAATCTGTTTATAGATTTTGTTATTATCCAGTGCTCTCTAGAGGAAAAGAAAGATTAAATAAATCTCCTTTCCAGATAGAAGTGTAAAACTTGCACACAAAATTATCATGCCCAAATCTCCCTGTTCTTCTTATTCTCACCCAATTTTTTTGATCATTATTATGTCTGTCTTTGAAGTAGCATTTTTAAGGGTGGGGTCCAAAATAGGTTAAAGTTAATGCTCTTCCCATGTGAAAGATTTCTGCCTTTTGTATCACCTTCCCCAAGAAAATGTCCTGATATAATGGGCTTTCTTTCAGCATCATTAGCTCTTAACAGGTGGTCAGCATTTGCCACATTTTTAAAACATGACCCCTTTGCAGAGGTTGAAGATCACAAGAAAATTACTACAGAAGGCTACATTTAAAATGATGCTTATAAGTGAAACATTACTCCAGGGAACATTTAAGGAAAGCCAACATTTCTGGGCAATGGTCATTAAGATGCTGGTCTGGAAATTGAACATAAAATGCACAACTGCAGAACTGAACACACAAAAAAGCTACCTTAAAAAGCAAACCAGCCACAAAGTTTTAGTAAAGGGCAATGATTTTGCCTCTGTATTGAAATATTTGAAGTTTTAATTTTATTATATATATATATATTTCTCACTATCTTGCTGCACTTTAGTTATGGGAGTTTTGGAAATGAATTTTATTGTGCAAGTTAGGAATTTCCTTCCCTCTATCTATAAAGAATGACACACAAAAAGTGAACTATTTATTGCATGTACTTCATTTTATAGATGCTTTTAATGCTTTCTGTTTTCAAATTATATGTACTTACTACTCACATGCTAATATTAGCATCAGTGCCTAAGGCTTATGTAGCAATTATTATTGGATGACATAATGGCTTCTATTTAAACTGACATCTCAATAACTTGACATATGCATTACATTTCTATTACACTGCAGTCCAAATGGTACACTGTAAAGCATGCTGCTGATGTGAGTAGAGAAGTTGCCTGCTCATTTGGTTATGACTAATGGCTGTACACTATTGAAGAACAACATGGTAATTGTTTCATAGGCTTGCTTAATGACATATACAGAAATCTTAGCAAATTTCATTAAAATCACATGAGTTAAGTGTGTCTCCAAGGAGAAGAGAGGGGAAGAATTAATTCCAACCCTCTTCCCCCAAGGACAGTGTAAAGAATTTTAGCAACATACAGAGTTTCAAGACTTTTCCAGCTATTGTATGCAATCAGGTGACATGTTTATCAAACAGCACCTTTTATTGCAATTTACAGGGAAAATCTGGATATGATGATGAAGGTAATGTCTATCATATACAAGATAAAGTATAAAATTCTTGTATGATTGGACATGCCTTCCCAGTAGAGCTGAACCAGCTGGTTTCTTTCAGTTACCAATGACTACTATATATTTTTGTCTTTTATCTGCAATAAAATGTGTTTCACTGAGTGAGTACACCTTAGAATGGGTGTTTCAGAGACTTCCTGTGACACAGTGTGCTGGCATTACGGCATCAGGAATTGTGGGAGGCAATGTCTTTGAACTTCCTTCTCTCCAGTTTGACCTGAACACCTGCATCCTGGATGGTATCTCTCCAAGTTCGTCATGACAGTTCAATAGGAAATGGCAATCATAACAGATCCACTGAAGTCCTGCACACCACATGGAAATAAGGGCAGGTCTCGCATAAGCAATAGCTCTTTATGCTATGGTCTTCAAAAAAGAAAATTGCCATACTGTGAGTAAATGAACAAGTATAATTAGCATAACTTTAACAAAAAGCAGTCTACCATTTCTGATAGCTGGTTTGTTTGCTTTTTTTTTTTTTTTTTTTTCCTTTAATAGTATCATCTTTAAGAATAAAACTATGTCTAACTATATATTTTATTTTACATTTTATATAAAACTATATACTGTTTGAATTAAGGCATATAATATAACTTTAAAAATACAGCCTCTTATGCTTCACATGGGACATGCCATTAACTGCTGAATAATTTATCATTTCATAGATCTGATTCTAGTTTCTTGCATTTCTGAATTGGGAAACTGCATGTAAGATTTCTAAGACTGATAAAAGAAAATTGCACAGGTAGTTAAACTATCCCATTGAACCAGGAAGTGAGCATGAAGAGGTCAAGGAGAAAATACAGGACAGATGGATAACAGTACTGACTTTCGCCCAAGGGGGCAAATATAAATTTGGATGTATGTGCTGAGTGAACTGTAGAGACAGAACATTTATCTGCCCTGGCAGTCTGAAATTTGTTAGTAATGTAACCACATGTCTAGCCAGGGAAAATTCAGGGTGGATGGCATGGTAAATGACACCTGCCAAGATCTTCAGTCATTCTCTGGAGGTTCAAAGTTCCACAACAGTGGTCTGTTATTGCATTTCGTTTGGGGGACTGAGTTTCACTGATTATGAACAGCCCTTATGTGTTGCAACTGCCTAATGTTTTTTGAAGACTGTAGGATACTTTTGATTTGTGAGACAATATTTCACTGTTCAAATATAATATTATTGGATTTTTAAAACAAATATATATTCAGGTTGTTATCTAAGAAAAGGAGTTACAAAAAGCATTTTTTTTAATGATAAGTGAAGCAAAAAATATAGGATGTCTGTAGCATTCCTAAGGATAAGTAAATCACGCTCAATCTAATACACTTTTAACATTATCAGGACAAACGTTGGGAAAACATGTCAATAAAACCAATGTCCTTTTGAAATTGGTATTTAAAATCTCATTTCTTTTAAAAGGTATCTGTACATTGTTTAGATAAAATAGAGTGTTAAAGAACAGTTGTGTTTCATTTATTCTGCCCATAATCTGCAGTTATATATGGTGTTTAGAGACAGAAATGCTGGAAGCTCCTCAGGTATACACTCTAATTTAATCTTTGGTCTAGCTCACTAAGAAAAGTCTTTGCAGACCTTTCTTTGTTAATTATAATCCTTCAGAAGCATTACCATATGTCCAGGGCAGTCCAAGCACAGAAAAATACAACAGTGAATGTAAAGGTACAGTTAAGATGATATGGCTGAATTAATCTTTTGTCTTCTTGCTGCCAAACAGGAAGATTCTTCTTTTCCTATCTTCCTCATGCTTACACAACTAAACTATTTATATTTTTATATTATTGAAAATTTGTTGGTACTGCACAGACAATATTGAAATATGTTTTAAAAATGTATGTTTTAGTCTTATGATTGTTCTTTGCATTTAATGGATTTATGATACAATGACACAAATTCACTTTTTCAAAGATCCATCAAAAGGGCTACATAGATTAAGTCTCATGCACATTCTGAAAAGAAATCATAAAAGGGCTGTTCATAACCTGAAGTGATTCCCTGAACACTGGTAACCCATAATGAGAAAAGAGTAACGTTAAATTTAGGAGTTTCCATTGAAAAGGTAGTTTAAAGTAAGCTGACTAAAGTAAACATACTTAACATATGCCACCAAGTAGCAACTCTCTTCTCATTCCTGATCAGGACACTGTTTATGTATAAGAAATAGTTAGAAACATAAAATCATAGAATAACCCGAGTAGAAAGGGACCCAAAAGTATCATTGAGTCCAAATCCTCGTACCACACAGGTCTACCCAAAAATTCAGACCATGTGACTAAGTGCACTGTCAAATGCTTCTTAAACTCCAACAGGCTTGGTGCAGTGACTACAACCCTGGGGAGCCTGTTCCAGTGTGCAACAACCCTCTCAGTGAAGAATCTCTTCTTGATGTCTAACCTAAACCTCCCCTGCCTCAGCTTGACATTATTCCTGCAGGTCCTATCACTGGTGACTAAAGAGAATAGACCGCCACCTTCTCCTCCACTCCCCCTCATAAGGAAGCTGTAGACCATGATGAGGTCTCCCCTCAGCCTCCTCTTTTCCATGTTGAACAGGCCAAGTGACCTCAGCCACTCCTCATATGCCTTCCCCTCTAGGCCCTTCACCATCTTTGTAGCCCTTAGTAGTTGTAGTTGTTCTGCCTTTTGTTGTTCTACCAAAAGTCATAGCATTATGATACCTGGCACTGCAAAGTCAGCTTCTCTTTGAGTTTACTAGCTTGAGCGCAGGTACTTTCACCACTACAGCAGAGATTGTGCTGACCTAGAGTAACACCTCCCTTGATGTTTAAACCTCTTGGGGTAGGAACAATCCAGTAGTGATGTCCCTGGTTGGCAGGAAGGGTACTGTACTCTCCTGGACGCTCTGCAGGGTCTGTATGGATCTCCCATGGGTTGCCTCAGACATCACCAAAAAGACTAGCAACCTATGCTGACTTAGGTAATGTGCCCTAATTGACTCCCAGATGTGATAAGCACTTAGGAATTTAGATCAAGAAAGACAACTATCTCAGAGGTCTAAGCAGAATAGGAGGATTTTTCTCAAATTGTTTCCCCAAATACAGCTTTCCTGAGTACTTTGCCAAGAATGTCTTCCTGTGAAAGTAACTGAATGCAATTTGTCAGCAGTTTTGTTTTCTTAATTATTTTATTTACTGCTCTGTTGAAAGCATTTAGATTGAGAATTATATTAGGAAAAAAAAAAATCAGCTATTAAGAAAGAAATAACCTATTTTATAGTCTCTGTTTCTGTTTCTCTCTTCACAGAGTTTAAATTTAGCTTCCTTCAGGTATCTTCCTCTCCAGTTTATGGCATTCTAACTACCAGGTACTGAAAGTGAGACACCCAACTGAGATGAAAAAAGAGTTTCTTAATCTTTTTTTTTTTTTTTTTTTTTTTTTTTTTTTTTTTTTTCAGACAACTTATGGATTTACTTTGGATTTGTTAAACACTGTAGCTTAAAATATAGTGATAGAATTAGTAGATATTAAAGATTTTAAGAAGCTACTTTTATGTTCAAAGTAGATTAAGACAAATAGTTCACATAACAAACATGCTGAAATGCAATAATATTTTAATCATACTTCAAAGCACACACAAAAATCCTGATCAAAAGTAAGGGGCAAACTTAAACACAGAAGGTAACTGCATAATTAACTAAGGAACTTTATATGGATATAAACACACCCTATGGTACATCAAATTTGCTCATTATCAACTTATTTACTAACAAAGAATTTGCAGCCACAAGATTAATAAAGTTGACAAGTACGTATAGAAAGGAAAGACTTGGATGTTATGTGTTGAACCTTCTTAAAACTCTTTCCCATTTACATCTTTCCATTCTACTATTGAGAAAATGAAAACTCTATTCCTCTTAACCTATCTGTGATGAACTAAATGAGCAGTCAAACCTATGTGCTTCTGGAGTTTACCTGAAATATTTAAATAAATAAATAATATTTTTCTATGACCTCCCAATCCCTATGATGCTTTGGAGGTGAGCAAATGCTTAGGTCAAAGCATTTATCTTTGTTCTTAATGCCATGGTTATGCTACACATTTGCTTACCACAAATGATACTGTTATCTAACTGTGAATAAGAGTTTTGTGACTACCTTGCAGGTATTACACTTTTGTCTGTTATTTCCAGCAGACTGTGCTTTCCATATACCTCTCAGAAATGTCTGATTTTACAAAATCTGTACAAAATCTACCGAAAAATAAAAAAGTAAAAAAAAAATATTTCTTTACTTTCCTGAGATATTTATGTATATATCAACTTATTTAATTCAGAATGTGTAATTTTCAAGTTTGAATAAATGAAATAACCAGAATTTGCAAATATTCTCTGTAGAACACATTTGCTAATAAATTCAAGGGTAAATAGTCACTAAGAACCTTTATTACAAAATCTGTTCCATGTAACAGAATCAATTCACTGTCCCAGCACACTCTGACTGCATTACAGTAATTAAAATGGCACTGGAACAATGAGTAAACTTTCAAAAATATGGGATTATCATCATAACACAGAAGGTGAAGTGAAAAGATAGTCACAAAGAGCAGAAAGCTAATAGAGGTTGTATTGAAATTGCAAGTAGAGAATAAGTTCCAAAGGAATATTCAATGTAATTTACATCTAATTACAGCAGCAGAGGTCATATTGCCATTTGAAAACCTGTACCATACTGGCAAGATAAAAGGTAGAACGTATTCACAAGACGAGATAAAAGAAGTAAAATGCTTTTTTAAAAAGTAAATTTTTCAAGGAGTGCAATTTATGTCTTCTATTTTAAATGTAATTAAATACATGTTTAAAATAATAATTAAGATAAAGAGTTTTTTCCTTGGTACATTACATCATAGTGCCAAAAACCAGTGTAAACTTGGCTTGAAGGTAACTCTGGAAGTCATCAAGATCAAGCCCCGACAATACAGGGCTAACATCTCAGTAAGATCAGGTCATTTTTACCCTGATTCATCTGAGCTTTTGAATTTCTCTAAAGACAGAGATGCCAGAGCTTCTATATCCAACTGGATTTTTGGTGTTAGGTGAAGTCAACAAATAGATCCCTACCCTATTAGCTTGTTCTTTTCCAGGCTGAATAAGCGTAGATCCCTCACTGTCTCCTACACTGTGTTGCAGACTTCTAAGCAGTCTCCATCTAGTGGCTTTCCAATGATTCTACTGGGAAAGAAAACATTTACTGCACCAGCATTCAAGGCCTTCTCACAGTCCAGTAAACTGCAGCACACAGTGTGCAGGGACACACACATGGTACACAGCTCTTCTATCATAGTCCCATCAGTATGGTTGCTAGGAGTACTGGAAGATGGCATCACTACATATACAACCTAATGTTTATGTATTTTAAAATATTTGCATATATATATATTTGTATATTCCTGTATTTATTCCTAATTTGTATATTCCTGTATTTATACTTCTCAATGTAAATGCAATAAACTGGTGCTTTATTTTCATCCTAAACTGTACAAGTAGACTTTCCACAGAAAGATACCGGAATAATATGGTTGTTTGTAACAATTCAGGAAAGTTACCCTTCTTCTGCGTTTTGATGATGCTCCTGAGTTTGATTTCTACTCCATTGTCTAAACATGGCTGTGCTTCTGTATGACAGCCTTTTTCTCTTCATTAAAACAATAAAACTTTTTAAAGGAATCTGTCCACCTGTCTTCACTGTTAGCAAAACTCAGCTTGGCATCCTTGTCATCTACAGGCATACTATAAGTCATTGACAGCTATAAAGTTGTAGTTATTTTTGACATATAACTAACAATAACTATGGATATATTACTTGTTCCAAGACAGCAACATGACTTTAACTGAATTAAGACAAACATTTTGTTGACCACTCATTCTAAGTCAACTAAAGTTCACATGCTTCTTTGATTGTCTTGAGATGCATGCTTTAGAAAATAAAATTGCAAATAATAGTGTAGTCACATTATTGTTGTTAATCTTCAATCACTGTCCTTCTCAAATAAGAAATTCAGTTTAAAATGTAAACTGTATCATATCTATAGATCATCAAGTTCAGGACCTCCTGAATTTGAAGGGTGCACCATCTGGTGGATAAGGAATTGGCTTGATGGCCACACTCACAGTGTAGTGGTCAATGATTCTATGTCCAGGTGTAGGCCAGTGATGAGTGGTATCCCTCAGGGGACCAGTGTTTTTCAGTATCTTCACCAATGACATAGATGATGGGATTAAGTACACCCTCATCAAGCTTGCAGATGACACCAAGCTGAGTGGTGCAGTTGATACCAAAGAAGGAAGAGATGCCATTCAAAAGGACCTGCATAGGCTGGAGAAATGGGACCAAGTGAGCCACATGAGGTTCAACAAGTCTAAGTGCAAGCTGCTGCACCTGGTTCAGGGCAATCCCAGACAAGAGTAAAGACTGGGAGAACTCATTGAGAGCAGCCCTGTGTAGAAGGACTTTAGGGTTTTAGTGGACAAAAGTTCGACATGAACCAGCTGTGCACGCTTGCAGCCCAGAAGGCCAACTGCATCCTGGGCTGCATCTAAAGAGGTGTGACCAGCAGGTCGAGAGAGGTCATTGTCCCCCTCTACTCTGTCCTCATGAGGCCCCACCTGGAGTACTGCATCTGGGTCTGGGATCCCGAGCACAAAAAAGATGTGGACCTATTAGAGGTCCAGAGGAGGGCTACAAAGATGATCATAGGAGGACTGGAGCCCCTCTCCTATGAAGACAGGCTGAGAGAACTGGATATGTTCAGCCTGGAGAAGAAAAGGTTCTGGGGAGACCTCATTGCAGTCTTTCAGTACTTAAAGGAATCTTACAAAAAGGATGGTAGGTAATGATAGGACGAGGAGGAGTGGTCTTAAACTAAAAGAGGTTAGATTTAGTTTAGGTGTTAGGAGGAAATTCTTCACAGTACAGGTAGTGAGGCACTGGAACCAGTTGCCCAAAAAAGCCCCATCCCTTGAGGTGCTCAAGGCCATGCTGGATGGGGATTTTAGCAACTTGATCTAGTGGGTGGCAGGAGTGTTGGAGTTAGATGATCTTTAAGGTCCCTTCTAGCCCAAGCTATTCTATGATTCTGTATTTGCGAGAAGTTTACTCTGGAAAACTTTATGAGGTCATGACATGGAATTCATGGTACAAATTTAGGGTTATTCAGTTAAAGGACCCTCCTTAAAAATATTCCTAAATTAAAGCAATTAATACATATTTTTTCTTTAATTTTAATAACTTCTTTGAGGATTGCACATCTGAATGTCCTTAAATATATAGGGAATTACATAAATACAATTATATTCCCTGTTAAATAAGTGAATTCTTCCAAGATATTGAAACCAATTGCCATGCTCTAAAAGCTTTGTACTTCCATTTATACTCAGTCTGTTACAGTTCAATTTACCCCTTTTTATCTGTTTCATTAGCAATAGGATTGCATCTGTCTAAAAAAAAAATTAATTAGCTACTATCCCCAATGTCAAGGGAGGACCAGAAGACCTACTGACCAGTGGAGCTAGCAAGCATCAGGAAAGAGGTGTATAGTAAAGCACATTCCTAAGACTGATGTTAATATGTTGTTAGACAAAGTCCAAAATTGTCTGGTCAGTCAAAACAATCATTTATATTTTCAATTAAAACAAACAAACAAACAAACAAACAAACAAAAAGATGTTTTCTATTCTTTAGATTGCTAAAAGAAGACAAGCAATTCATCAATATTACCTCTCAGAGTATCTGTGAGAATCCAAAAGAAATATCAGGCACAAAAAAGTGTCCTTTGGAAAAAACGAACCAAACACAAACACTCCTAATACTATTATGGGGATTTTCTATATCATAAATTCTGCAGAATATATCCTTGTTTCATATCTACAGCATGAATGTGGCTTTGAATATCCAAAGGCACAGTCAAATTATTTGCATAATTATTGGAAGCATATTTGACCCCAGACAGCAGTATTCTTTAATGTACAAATCTGTGTTGTTCTCTACTCTTTTCAGTATAAGCAATCTAGCTGCCATATTGGCCATTGGCGAACCTGTACATGCTGAAAGAGCAAAATGTAAGAAATAGGTTCTGTGTTGCACAGATAACAGAACAGAGTTTTACTCTTTCACTGAAGGTTTAATAAAGGGAATCTCCTATGATACATATCTAAATACTTTTAAGCATCTAACTTTAATTACTCTGAACTTTAATTGAGTATGATAACTGATAGATGTGAACATCAAAGTAGGTAAGTCAGGACTTTATTTAAATTTAAAGAGCTTGTGTTTTAAATATATAAGTAGTAAAAAGATTACGAAAGAAACAGAGATTAAAAGAGGTGACCAAACATGCCAAACTATAATTAATAGCAAAACCTAGAAGAAAAAAGTAGAGAAAACCACCATATTATAACCATATTGGTTTTAACACTTCACCCTTAATGATCATTGCTTCTCAATAAATATTCACTGTTTCTCCATAAATATTCACTGTAATATATTTCATCAGTAGCTATTTTCCCATTTTAAATGTAAAAGGCTAATGTGTTTTCTTGAGTTTCTTATTTCTTGAACAATTTGTTTCACATGCACATACAAGTCATGAAATATTCATACTGTATTTGCCACATCCATGAGAAGAATGTAATCCTGCCATATGTTTAAAATACATTGTATTACAAAAGGTCATGAAAAGTTGTCAGTTTTGTAATACTGTCACTTTTTTAAACGTGTGCAGTACATTTCACCAGACATATAACATATGTGGTGTATAGAAAACTTACATTGTTTCCTTATGGGTATCTCTGCACTCAACAATCTTCAAAAAGATGACTCAAATGACTTAAATGTAATAGATTAGGATCATTTTACAGACTGGCTGGTAGCATTAAGAACTGGAGCAGACACAAATGGACTGCTCCATAAAGTGGCTGAAATTACAGCTGCTATAACTTATAATGGGACCCAAGCAATCTCAGTGAACCATTTCTCCTGTGAAGGCCAAACGATTCAAGTCATTTCATATCAAGTCTTTTTAGACAAAGACAAGGAGAAATGAGATAACTACTAATGTGGTATGGAAGCTCAATACACTATATTTAAACAAAGTGGGGGGGGGGGGGGGGGGGGGGGGGGGGGGGGGGGGGGG